>WOVY01015485.1:105000-207857 GCA_013436015.1 Rhipicephalus annulatus | reverse complement strand
GATGGGGGAGGCTGTCAAAGCGGCGTTACCGGACCATGTCTACATGGATTCAATGGGCTTCGGTATGGGCAACTGTTGCCTTCAGGTTACATTCCAGGCATGCAACATCAGTGAAGCGCGCGTGCTGTACGACCAGTTGGCACCGGTTTGCCCTATCATGCTCGCCTTGAGCGCGGCGTCGCCAGTGTTCCGAGGTTATCTCACCGAGAGGGACTGCCGTTGGAACGTGATTGTCAGCTCGGTCGATGATAGAACTGACGAGGAGCTGGGATTGAAGCCGCTGTGCGAGAACAAGTTCGTCATTCGCAAATCACGTTACTCCACCATTGAGTGCTACATATCAAAACTCGGTGAGAAGTACAACGATGTGAAAGTCGTCTACGACCAAGACATCTACAACAGGCTGCGATCCGCTGACATAGACCCGCTTTTGGCTCAGCACGTGGCTCACCTCTTCATCAGAGACCCCATCAGCCTCTTCAGTGAGAAAGTCGACCAGAACGATGAAGAGGATACTGACCATTTTGAAAATCTTCAGTCCACAAACTGGCACTCGATGCGCTTCAAGCCTCCGCCGCCGAACAGCAGCATTGGCTGGCGCGTTGAGTTCAGACCGTCTGAGCTGCAAATGACCGAGTTTGAGAATGCTGCCTACGTTGTCTTTGTCGTGTTGCTGACCCGTGTGATACTCTCGTACAAGCTGAGCTTCCTTATTCCAATCTCAAAAGTTGACCAAAACATGGAGGCTGCCCAGAAGCGGGATGCCGTGCGAACTCAGAAGTTTTGGTTTCGCAAGGACATTCTGACTTGCCACAGCCCACCTAGCCTGGCCCCAACCCTGAGTGCAGGCGAACAGAGCATCACGATTTTCTCACTGAAATGAGTATCGATGAGATCATTAATGGAAAGCCGGGCGAATTCCCTGGCCTTATTCCACTCATCCGTATGTTCATTTCAAGCATGGATGTAGATGTGGACACTCAATGTACCGTTCAGCATTATCTCAATCTCATTCAGAAAAGGGCATCGGGAGAACTGTTGACGACTGCATCATGGATGCGCAAGTTCATCACTACGCACCCGGACTACAAGCAGGACTCTGTTGTCAGTGAGCGTATCAACTATGATTTGCTTCTGCTGATGTCAAAGATCCAAGATGGGTCTGTTGGCTGTCCTGAGCTGTTTGGAACGTCCACGAGCAAAACAAAGGCTCACATTCCATCTGCCATCCTCAACGCATCTGGCCCACTTTCGGCACCAGGCGGATCTGCAAAGCAGCAGTGAAATCAGTTTGATCGTTTTGCCCGTGGTGTGCTGAATGATAGTGTGCAGTGCTTGTTCACAAAGCCAGATGCTTGTTAGCAGTTATTATTGGCCTATGGGAGATAATTTATTTTTATATCTTACCAGTGAGTGTAAACCGACCGTTATTTGCGTACATACACGGTTAAACATGCGACCTGTACTGTAAACAAGATGGCCATGCCAGTAGTTTCACGACATGCCAATTGCCTTTGAAATCACTACATTATGTTAGAAGGCTATTAAAGTAGTCATGAGCTGAGCTAGTCGATGGGTTTTTCAGAGGTCTAGTACCCATGTATTATCAAAATTATATTATAGTTTGCTCAACATGTACATTTGTGCACCTTTAGGGTGCAGTAGACGTGAACGTGGGTGCTGTATATCTAGTCCGTTTCAAATCGTATCGTGCTTACGTGGTTACTGCTGCTTAGAATTTTGCACGCCAGACCTGGGAGCACAGAAAATCTTATATATACAGGATGCTTTAATGTGGTGCAAGAAAGGCTTGGTCTACAAACGTGATGCATACCGTTATTAGCCCATTTCATTTCTATTTTCAAGCCTGGTGTCCACTGCACGCAGGCCTTTCTGATGGTATATTTGCGAATAAGCGACACTAATGTATGTGCATGATTGTAGCTTTATTGTGCTTCTTGTCTCACTCAGAATAAGTGCCCAAATTAATATTTGTTTCAGTGGCGGTGTGCTACGTTTGATTATATAATCTTTGGGCATGCCAAGGTCCTTTTTACCTGACATTCCGCTAAGATATATGTGATAGTTGTTTTACAGGAAGCTTATTGTTTGTTAGACTAAGCACATTAGCTCGTTGCAAGAACAAATGTTTTCTGTTGGTATAATGTGCTTTTGTATGTATTGTGAAATTACCTTTACTGGCGATATTGTCTTTTTACGAGATTAGTTCTTGTTAATAAATAGTTGAATCAAAATGAATTTCGAATTTTTCAAGGCCAGTATTGCGACATTGTGAATCCTCAAACTTTCAATTTTGGGCTGAAACTAAAAAAAGACAGATGTTCAAGAGGATATGTTTGCTTGAATAACTGAAATATTGCGACTACCTTCACTAAACCATTGGCTCCAGCGACAATTCAAGATTTTTTATCACTTCTACCAAGCTGATGTCTAGTGTGATCAGCTTAATAATGCGAGTATGGCAGGCAAATTCATGTGATTTTTGCAGTAGAATAAGCAGTTTTTTTTTCGAGCGTAAATTTGAACGAAAAATTCGAAAAAGTTCTTTAGTGCATATCGTTCACTTTTGCATTTTGCTGAACAAAACATTAATTCTGGCAACTGCACAATTTAAGGCAAGGTATGCAGTTAATGTAAGGATGCCCTTTACCGTAGCAACATTTCATTCCTTGCAAACAACCTTGGCCAGACCGACCAATGCAAGTTGGAAATGTTATTTGTCAGCTTGAAGAATATCACAATTTTATTTCTTTAACACAGATCTCTTCAAGCCTTTAAAGAAGTTCTAGTAGTTACATAAGGTATGTTTTTGTGCATTTTAACTTGGGACATCAACTTCTTCAAGAGCTTAAATATGGAAAAAAAAAGTCTTTAAAGAAACAAGTAGAATGCATTAAAGTGGGCCTCTAATGCAGATATGTTGATCACTGTGACTGAGAATGAGTTGGCAGTATGTCTCTCAGCCATCAAGTATCGATCCAGTTTCGCCAACACAGCTGGTCAGATTTCATGACTGCAAAAATAGCCAGTGTCCCATTTTAAAAGTCTCAAAGTGGCACTGTGTTATTCTCGGGGAGTGCACTGATTCTTCCAACTGATCAGAATTCCTGTCACTGCCAATGAAAAAGTTCATCTATTGTCTTTAGTTATAATTTGACGTCTCTAGTCACATTAAAATGTCTGCCGCTACAGCAAAGTAATTATATAAAGTGAGTGAATGTTGCATCTTCCAAATAATTAGGCTTCTTGGGCGCATTTTTTTTAAACAGCCCACGTGTTTGTGCAGTAGAAAAAGATGTATTTGGCCGTTGCAAGCTAGTTAGTTAACCCAGAATTGATATCTCAAGTTGCTGCTCTTATGCAATCATCATTCCATGAAGATATCACTTTTTCACCGCAGATGCCCCCCAAATATTTGCAGACAAGCCAACATGGGATTCTAACTGACCTCTTGGGAAAGGACCATTCATGATTTATTTATTTTGTGATATAGCAACTAGCACATATGAAATTTTGCTGTTCAATGAACGTAATGCATGAAAAGAACTGCTTCATCCCTTATTGTGGGTATGTGTAAGACCCATACATACGAAATTTATTTATATACTCACTGTTCTTAATCAGTCTGTAATTTGTCTTTTTTTATTGCAGGAACTAATGAGCCCTACAGAAACTGATATGATAAATTTAGGCATCCCAGTTTGAAAGCGCCATAGGTCATATGTGCTTTTCCATTGGGCAATGGGAATTAATGCACTTCTTTGCTCGAAATCTGGTTCATAGTTATCTCCATAGATCTGTGAACACGCTCACGAGTAGAACTACTCGGACTCGCTCAGACTCAGATTGAGCCCGTGAGTGAGTCCGGGTGATTAATATATTCATGAGTTCGAGTGAGGTCCCCTTGGAGAAAAGTTTTTGTGAGTGCGAGTTCGAGTGAGTTTGGCTCGGGCAAAGTTTGGTGTGTCCGAGTCGGAGTGAGTCCAGAGCGCAAAGTGTTTTATGAGTGAGTTCCACTTTCTTTCGCCAAGGCCTAATGTCCTATTTTAGTCATCTTCAGCTTTACTATCAGCCTTAACTCGATTCACATTTACACTCACGTCTGTGCACAGGTAATTACAAAGCAGTGTTTATTCATACACAGTTTTATATTAATAATTGAAGCATGAATTACGAAGGGGGGTAGGTTGACCACCCCTGTCACTCTTTCCAGAGAACTTCTTGATTATGGTATGTTATGCTATCTCTTCAAGAAAAATGGTATACTGGTTTGGAGGCACTCGGAACTCATTTTTGCAGATACTATATGATGTCCAAATGACGCCAAGAAGAGAATCGATTACGTGAGATATTGTTTTAAAGAGCATTGGTACCATGGTTGAAGAAGCTAGTTCGAGGCTGACAGACTCGTGAGTAGACTCATTCAGATTGAGATGTGAGGCCGAGTGAGTGATGTTTTTTGTGAGTTTGACTCGGATTGAGTCTATTCGTGAGGCTTGATTCCGAGTGAGCCTAAACTCAAGATGTATTTCATGAGTGAGTCCTAGTCAGCATCCACATGTTTTGCCGACCTGTCTATGAACAAGGTGGTAGAACACGATGTTCCTTGCACCTTAGATCTTAAGCTTGAACCTCCATTGATACTACCATTGTTTTCAGTGCTGGCAGGGCACCTGAAAAAATCTTCAAACTGGGGCCAGACTTATACAAGTGTGAGCACACAAGAGCCCGCTAAGTTCCCCATTCGCACGCCACCATTCAAGCTTCGGGTGGCGATGCGGGCTTGTGGGTTGGCCATTCTTGTACAAGTTGAGTGCATAGAAGGAAAGAACACGTACAAGAGGAAGACAAGCACCTGTGGTCCATACAAGTCTTTCCTCTTGTTATGTGTCCTTTTGTACTCTCCACTGGCCACAAGTAAGTTTAGGTCAGAATATCTTTTTTTTGCTTGGTGCCTTCACTCTTCAGAATTGAAGTGGTGTAGCCAGAAAATATCTCACTGTAGAGCAGAGAGGTCTGTCCCCAATCCCTTTGTGTACGTGTGCATATTCTGCATTGCAATAGCATAACCGGTGCGATGCATCAAATATTATTCAGTTAAGTGCAGCTGTAAACAAACGATTACCCTATCTCCTGCTAAGGGAACCATGCGCGGATCAGAAGCAGCGGGTGCTAACGTTTACACAGGCGGTGGCGTTGACGCGGGCTCTCATCGCGGCGTTGCGCAGGAGAGATACCTGGGGAGGCGCAAAGCATGCAGTGATGGACCGGCGTTTCTTACTGGATCATACCAATCGCTGCTAGTGGGCAATGAGAGACGGAATACTCTGATTGGGCTCAGAGACCCGCGGTCAACTTCAGTTGACGCGCATGCTGCGAATTTTCATTCAACGACGCACATAAAGAATCCACTACTGGCACTACCTTGGAGGTTTAAATCTGGTGCCTATATTTACGAGGTGGACAGTGAATGGTTGTACAGCGCGAGCAGTCAGTTCTTAGATGCAAAGCAGCTTTTTGACTAGCCTGTGTAAGTGCTGTCCGTCTGTGTCTCCGTGCCAACGTGCCGCTCCGGGCTCCCATCGCCGCAGGTGTTGGGGCGGTGCCAAGTAGGTCACGCCTACCCTCGCAGTGCGCGGTGACGCCACTCTCTCTCTTGCCGGCCGCGTGTCACCTCTCTCTCGCTTCACCCTCCCCACCAGCTCGCAACGTTCGAGCGCACAACGAAGGAACACTCTTTCGGCTGGTTATATCTGCGATGGAGAAGACGCCGGAATGCGAAACTATTCTCCCCGCCAAAACATGTGTCGAAGCGATTTGGCCTAACCCTATCACTGAGAACCCTATTGTCGCCGGCGTTGTGAAAGATGGCAGAGCTGATTGCGTTCTCGAATTGCGACATCGCGCCTCTACTGACGAGGCACGAGCCAGGGAAGCCGAACGCAAGCGTCGGCATGGAAGGACTCGACGACACCCGACGAGGTGCGAGTGAAGCACGCCAATCGCGTTCGAAACTGGAGGCGGTGCGCGGGTTACGGGTAACACCGACGAAACGTGGGCCAAGGAAGCGCCTACAGCGGAAGGCCAACGCCGGCGATTCCTTGACGTCATCGTCCACAACGTCTCGAAGCTGAAGCGCGCCCTCCGACGAATGGCCGTGCGCAACGCTGCTGCTTCGCATTCCATCAGGGTTCCCTTTTGGCAGATGTAGTTTACTTTTCATAAAGAAACTTGCAAGCAGGCGCTGCCTGAGTAGGAATTGCGAAGCAAGAGAGGGAGAGGTTGCCCCCGGTTTAGGAGTTTTAGGTCTCAAAGCCACAATAGGATAACGAAGCAATATAACTGCTCTCACCTTCACCAAAATGATGCGGCATGGCTGTAAAAAACTAATATACGTACTCGACCATGGCAGCGTGACACATTACGCGCTAAGCCACTACAATGAACTATTCCAAATGTAGTAGTTGGGTGGCAGAATGCCAGTGTTAAGAAGGGAAATACAAAAAAAATTTTTAAAAAGTTTGAGCTTGTAAACTTCCATCCAGTAGTTGTAAAATGTTTGTCAAGTTAGTGGAAACGGTATAACCCTTCAGCTAAAAAAGACGGCTTACCTATTCATCTGCTGATCGCATCTACACAAACTTGTAAGGCCTGTAAATTTTAGCCGACTCCTCTAGGAGGATAAAGAACAACGAGATTTGCGTCCAGTTAGCCAGCACATGCAAGCCAATTAGTGTGCTTTGAGGGATGAAAAGAGTGGAGAGGGGAGGCATGTGATGTGAGCTCGTTTAGACATAATTTATACTCTCCAGGCTCTCATGGGCTATTCAGTTTTGATCTTGTAGAGTGGTGAAAGGTTGAGCGATAGTTAAGCGTTAGCGGGAGAACACAAACTCATTAACCATAGTCAGGCTCTGGGCCATTTCTGACCCATTTGGAAGATCAACTTAGCTATACCTAACCATAGAAATATAAAAAAATCAAACTGAATTTTTCCGAGAGGCTGCTTCTAGCCCCAATCAACACATATTTTAGGCAAGACTTCAATAACGCGCAGATTGTAGCGAGACGCGGAGTCTCGATTGTCAGCTTATCTGCATTCAACTACTCGCCGCCAGCGCTTCGCCAAGATAACAAACCGCATATCAGAGCACGCACCTCGCGACCGAGCACGTTATCTCATAGGTGCCGCTTGTGATCGTCCTGGTACTCAAATATGGCGGCTTTGATGGTGCGTTTAACCTGCTTCAATGTGATAACCGCGTAGCAGGAGGGCCTCTGTGCGTAAATAACGAAATAACCTGCGCGTGATATATCGCCAGCATTAATGTGACATCTCAAACGTCTCGTCCCCTCTTGCTGGTGGTTTCAGGGCCGTATATGCAAGTTCACGCCCCGCCGTGCGTTAACACGGAAGGAACACTCCGTGTCCAGCGAAACGACCCGGAGCGGCAACTTGTCGCACAGCACGTCCCTCCTTACCAGGAAGGAGAAAACGCATTTAAGGTCAAAGGCTCGTTACGGGCGAGACTTATGGGACCACGAACAACCTTTTTCGTATTTATTTTTCAGGTGTGCAAGAACGCTGCTGAACTGCGTCGAAGAGGCGCCGTTTTCTTCAAATTAGTGGACGCTGGTCTGTCCATTACGCCCCAAGGTGCCCCCTCGGTACGCTGTCCCACGGGGACACAGCTGCGGCAACGACGCGGGCCCCCTACAGTGCGGACCAAAGGCTCGGTGTCGCGTTGGGCCGCCACGGCAAACAAAACAGGGTGACTCGCCAACTTCCAGGGCAGATCTTCGCCGGACTCCCGTGGTCTCCGTCCCCCTCCACCTTCCCTGGCTTTACGCACCTTTCGCAAAACGTGCGCAAAAAGAAAACCTGCAAAATCCCTACAGAAGACCGCATGTAGGGTGAACAATAACGTATAAAAAATGCAGGAAAAAAGGGTGACATAAAGAAGAGCAGGTCGTGCCGTCGCCAGCTATACACACGGACGGAGGGATCGACCTTCGACGGCCTCGGTGGTAGCACCGGCGGCGTTCACTTGTACCGGCTTAACGGGCGGAAAGCTCAGTCTATAAATTTCCTAGCAGGCGCGCTGGACCGTGCGTGCCGCTATTGGCGATTTCTTGAAGGTGTTTTGACTCGGAAAATTCTTCGGGAGTTACGCTCCGTCGCCTTGGTTGGGGATTGCGCGCGGAAAACTCGGCTACACGCAAAACGGCCCGGAGGTGACTGGGAGAAACTTGAAAGGACGCCGCCGTGTCCTATTCGGGGCGCGATTGTGTTCGTGCTGCTTGTGTCCGAAGCGCCCTGTATGCATGGTTTGGACGTGTGAATAGTCGCGCCCCCGCGTGGCTGGAGCACAAAAGGAAATGTCGCTCCCGGGTGCAAATCCGCGCGACTTTTTTTCTCCTTCTTCGACCGGGGTTCCCTCATAGTTGTGGCAGGTCTTCAACGCTGAGGTGTCGGCTCTCTTTCGCACGTCCTGGCGGCGTCAAGCCTAAAGACGTGAAGAAAACAAGTAAAAATATCGCGCGTGCGTCGTCGCCTCTTGTGTGCAACGCTGTCGCAGCGCGCAGAACGAAAGGCGAGAACGACCGAGACGAATCGCTCGATGCCCGCGTCAAAAGCCCTCGCCTGAGCTTTTCCTGAAGAGGCACAGTAAGCGGTGTGATCTGCGCTCGACCGCCCAGACGTGTTGGAATCTTGATCGCGGTAGGCCCGCGGCGCTGACACATATTTCGCGGGCGTGAGACTGCTGCACCCTCGAGGTGTCTGTCTTACATCTCTATACAGCGTCAACGCATACGCCGCGCACAGAGCGAGGAAAACGCGGGGGGCGTCTGTCGTTGAGAGGCGGCGTACGTGCTACTTAAGTGCATGATGAATCGACAATTGAAGATCACGTGCAGCACAAAATGCATGAGAGGGAGCGGCGTTGCCGCTGCTGTCAGCCAACAATTCAAGAAAAAAAAAGAAAGAGAGAGAGCGTTACAGAGGACAAACGTTAATTATTTCTATTGCTTATATCAACGTGTGATGGTGCATATGTATGTGTGTCTCAGTGAGGAAAAAAAAGAAAAGCAATGACTGCGAGAGAAATTCTAATAACTGTTTTGCAGAAAGTTCTTCCTTTTGTAGGGGATGTCGTGCGGGTGATGGTGTGCGTTTATCGCCGCGGGGATAATTAACTAGTCCTCGCTGTCGCTTTTGTCATTTCATGCATACTTCGTTAGAGCACTCACAAATACGGACGAGGTATACAGAAAGCTTCGCTATAAATGCAAGTTCGTTTGCTTGTTTCTTTCTTTCAGTTTCTTTTTTTTTTCAGTTCTCTTGGTCCCAGCTGGAAGGCAAGCGCATGCCTCTCGACGTGCCTTTTCTTGCTTGCGTTCACCCTCCTCCTCCTCACATTCTCTGTCTCTCTTCTTCTAACACCCTTTGCCTGCTCTCCATCGCACTCTCTTTGCGTAATATGGCCAACCACACCCTTCTGGGGTTAATTACCCAGCGTTCCGCATTGTTTATTACTTCCTCACTTATTTTTCTTTGGAGAATGGGCTGTCACTGTGAAAAGGGCTTTGAAGCGAAGGATGTCATCGCCATATCTGAGCCATGTAGAGTACCTTGTGTAATTGTTGTAAAATATTATATTATTTGTGTTGCTGCACCGCCTCTTCTGCGTATAAGATGGTAGCCTTATTTGTATTACTAACCTATTCTTAAAGAATAGTGGCCAATAAGGAGAATAAAAAGCTGTTCCACGTTTTCAGGAGCATCTCTGAAGAAGGCGGAACTTACCCGCACTCACTGCAATGTTTCAACAATAAATAAATAAATACATAAATAAATTGAATCAAATCAATAGTGTGGCCGTCGCGATTCGGGACATTAATCTTCACTTAAAAGAAATTATAAATAGGTTGCCTCACCTAGCATTTCACACAAAAAGTATTTTCGCCAAGAAAAAAAAAGAACGCCACGATGTAAAAAATCAAAGGTATAGGCTGTCGCCAGTATTGATAGCTTCCTTGAAAACGGCTGCACAAATTGATATTGAAATAACAGCTTTTAAAATGCATGCGTCGAGCAAGTTGGGACTATCAAGATGAGAAATAAAAAGATCATATTTTTAACTCTTCAGAGTGCTGATCTCGAAAGTGGTGCACGTCCTTTAGAGTTTGTCATAATTTATTTTAATGTGTTCAATAGTCGAATAATTTCCACAATTGAAACATGTCTCCGAAGGTTAATATTGAAAGGTACAGCAATTACGTTAAGGTATCGCTAGTACTCTGCAACTAGCCGAACAAATATGCTTCTTAGCACCTAAAGATTTTCCTAAAATTAACTGAGGGGACTCTGGCGCTGTGATCATTCATCGACCATGAGAATGCTGAGTAGTACACGGATTTGCCTTGGCTTCGTACTTGAGGGAGAAGAATCGCACTTGCGGCTTCGTTTATTGCTGTGCTTCGGTTTTGTTTCGAAGGAAAGAGCGAACCCTTTTGAACTTCATGACCCGATTTGAAATGTTAAGCCTAAAAAGTGAAGTGGCGAAGCGCAACTTCTGAACATTTGCTGATTATTTTTTCGTGACAAAGCACCCTCAAGCCATGAGAAGTCAAAATGAACGTAAAGTACGAAGACTAGGCACCTCTGTTGACAACCTATAATTCTTATGCTCGCTGAAGCACCATGCATTGCAGCTGCCACAGACACTAGCGCCGCCAGAATTCCCTCTACAGTGTTTCTATAAAGGAAACTCTATGCTTAGCACTAAGTATATATCTATTTTTGAGCAGGGCAAACTGTGACTGTGTCATTTATATTCTTCGTGTGGTCCCTTTATTGCCAATAGACACCGCGTACCACGCTTAGTGGTGGATAGAATTAACGCAAGTAGCTGCGTGAATTCGCAATTCATATTTATTGTGAGATCCGATATATATATATATATATATATATATATATATATATATATATGTGTGTGTGTGTGTGTGTGTGTGTGTGTGTGTGTGTGTGTGTGTGTCAGAGACAACCGGTATAGAATATCACACTTCTCCAATGTGAAAGTAAATCGAGTGGCCGCCAGTGCGAGAATAATCCGGGGTATTTGACGAAATCCTTATCTGGTGAATCATCACCCTCTGCGAACTCTCCTGAACATTCTCCGCGTGAAACACCTTATCTCAGAATCCAAGTCCACACAAACTGGCTTTGCGTGCACAAACCACTCTAGACTCTGTTGTGACCGGCGCCGGAGCTGAAGAGGGAGCGGCGCTCCTTTAATCTTCAAACCAAACCGAACGACCGGCTGCCTACTGTTAGGACCGGCGCCAGGTCTGACAATGGATCGGCGTTCCTTTTGATGTTCCTTTTTAGTCGCCAAACGGGTTGGCGGCCTGTGTCCGCCATGTATTGTTCCCCCCTGGCCGGAGGGTGCGGCGTCTTGCCGCCACGACACCGTGAGCAGTTCGGGAGACCACAAGTGCAGCTTCTTCTTTGGAAGATGACGGCGGCGGCGGCGGCCGGAAATCGTCCCGCTAATTGAACGAGTCGTTCGGCGACCATTTGAAGCTTGTTTACGGCGGCCCTTTCGATGGATGCAGTCATCAACTTCAGACCCCTCGCCCAGCGACACCCCTTGACGAGGAGGAGCCACGTTCGTGCCACATGGCCGTGCAGTGACCACGCTTCAATTTTGAACGTTCACGTGGACCGTGCGTGCTCGTCACCCTCGCGGGTAATGTGTGATCCGTGGTTGGACGGTGCCCTCTGTACGCGGTCCCCGATCTAGGGATCTGGGGAGGACAGACCCTTTATAATGAGCCCCCACGGCTCATTCGGTGTGCTTTTTTTCGAGAAGAGAACCAGGCAGAACAGAGCAGAACCGAGCAGAACCATGTAGAACCAAGCACCATGGAGCGCTATGTTAGGAGTCATGTAGAGGCCTGCCACGTTTGAGGGCTCACCGTGTAGGAAGTTCGCAATGTATATATTGTAAATAAACCCTCTTCAAGTCTCTCTTCCTCCTGCCTCGACAACTTCATCCCGGACCCCCGGTGTCTGGAAACTCCGGTCGCAACAACTGGTTGGCAGCGGTGGGATACGAGTCTGCGACGGAGAGCGACATGTACCGGAGGCCAGCCGAAAGCCCTGGAACTCGGCGGGATCGAAGCAGCGTACCACCACCGCACGTAATGGGGTGAGTGCCTGGCTTTGTGCTTGAGATATATCGAGTCTTTAGCCTAGATTCGTTAAAAGATAGATATAACCAACAACTGCCTGGCCACTGTGGTTGTTATCTCAGCACAAGGCAGCACTGGATGATTATCTGAGCAAGTACGCTAAAGCAGGAAAGCTTAGATGATTCAATAGGAACAAGTGGTAATGTTTCAAAATTCTAAGGGTACGTTGCGGGTTAAATTTTAGGATGTTGTAAAAAGCAGGAGTGAAAAATTAACAAGAAAAAGTAGAGAGGGATGTTGGCCACGTAGTGCTACTTGGGTGCTTAAGCTTGTGGTCTCCGCTGTGAGATTTGCCAGGCTTCAATTTCTCTAGACCCAGAATTGAGACGCTGGTGGGTTTGTGTTTTGTCACAGCTGAGCCAAGCAAAGTAGTCGCCATGGATCTTACGAGATTGACAAGAGAGGACCTGCTGAACCTGTGTTGGGATCTGGAGCTAGATTTTAATGATGATATGCCTGCTTCTAAACTCCGTGAAGTGATTCTCGAAAGCAATAGTGACAATGAGGAAATCGAGCACTTCGGGAATATGTACTTATTGGACCAGGAGGAGGAAGTACAAAGGGCGCAAAGAAAGGAAAGATGGCGCCAGGAGGAATTGGAAGCTGAGCGCAGGCATGAAGAACATATAAAAAGGATGCAGGAATTAGATGAAGAGATAGAAAGGCTTAATTGTGAATTGGTGGCATTGCAGCAGAGTGGTCAATCCATAGATGTAGCGCACGAACGGTGCGATGTAGCGGCGGTGCCATTTGAGACCGAAGCGAAGGCTACAGGTCAGACATCTGTAGATGAAGTGCACGAACGGTGCGACGTAGCGGCGGTGCCGATTAAGGCCGAAGAGAGGGCTACAGGTCAGAAATTTGCAGATGTACCGCACGAACGGTGCGTTTCAGCAGCGGTGCCGTTTAGGGCCGAAGAGAGTGCTGCGGGTCTGATATCTGTAGATATAGCGGCGGTGCCGTTTGAGGCCAAAGAGAAGGCTAGTGCCTGTAAGGGAATGGAACAGGTTTTAACCCATTCTGAGGGAAAAGAGCTCGAGGTCACAGCAGGGTGTGAGGGTTCCGTGGTGGTGGAAACGAAGTTAAGATTAACAGAGTGTTCCATCGAACCTTGCCGCCCTGTAGACCATGTTGATGAGCGTCAGAGGCGGACGAAAGGCTCCAGGTTTGGCACCAAGGAATGTGCCAAACGGAGAAAGCGTCCGAAAAACAGAAGCGCGGCAAGGCTCGCGATCAGCGCGGCGCGTTTGACGAGGACCTTCAAACGGCGTGGCGGATTTGCGAGAAAAGGCCCGTTGTCTTCTCTGACTGGCTTAAATCGCATGCGTCTGAGCGGCCGGAGAGTAAGGAACAGAAGTGCGCAATCTACGCGGCCGCGGTCTAACGATGAACTGATAGGCAATCATCAGGACTGGGCGCGCGAGATGGCGGAGGAGCATATCGGTGATGAAGAACGTCAGAGTAGGACGAAAGGCTCCCAGGTCCACACAAAGAAGCGTGCACAGGGGAGAAAGCGTCCGAAGGGCAACAAAAAGGCAAAGCTCGAGATGAGCACAACGCGTTTGAGTAAGGGTTTCAAACGGCGTGGTAAAATCGCGAGAAAAGTGCCGTTGTCATCTCTGACGGGTCTGTATCGTATGCGTCCGAACCGCCGGAAAAGAAAAGCGCATCGTACGCGGCAGTGTTTGAAGGATAGATTGCTAGGCAATTATCCAGACAGTCCGCGCGAAAAATCAGATGAGCATGTGGGTGCTGGTGAGCATCAGAGATGGGCGAAAGGCTCCGTAGACGGCACCAAGAGACGTGCAAAACGGAGAAAGCGCCGTAAAAACAGGCAGGCAAAAATCGCGACGCGTTTGAGGAATGTATTCAAATGGCGGAGCGAAATTTCAAGAAAGTTGCCGTATCGCAAGCGTCCAAGCGGCCAGAGAACAAAGAAAAGAGAAGCGCATTGTGTGCGTAAGTGGTCGAGGGGCAAGAGACCCTTCCGTTGTTCTCGCGGTGCATTGGACGGGGTGCGGGGCAAAAGAGTCGGTGGTTTTCGAGGGGCAGGAAGCGACAGCAAGTCGGCTTCGAGGAACGTCGCGGGGTTCGGTAGCAGGGCGATTGACGCGTGTTGTAGACCCCGCTTCTCGAGAAAATCGTTCCGGGCGCGACCACCGCGAGTTCGACTCAGAGTTGTTGCGAACAGCTGTTAGCCTCTCGGAAAACGTCGACTCGGGACTGTTGAAAGGAACATTTTGTTTGTTTTTGTGATTTTGTAAATAACTCGTTTGTACTTTGTTTTCGTTAGCGCTCTATCATTTTGGTAGCCTATATGCGTTGTATAGATCTATTGGAAGGATAGTGACACGCATTAGAGCGTACAGAATTAGGCGTTTGTCATCGGCACCGGAGTTGGTTTGTATGCGTCCGAGCCGCCGGACAAAACGAAAAAAAAAAAAAAAAGCACGTTGGGTAGAAAGGCAGACCCTTTCGTCGCTCTATCGACGGCATGTTTGATGGACTGCGGGAGTGCGAGGTACTCAGCGAGAGTAAGAACGCAGGTTGTCAGCGCAGAGCTTTGCGGGGGTCGGAGGCGAAGCGAATGGGTTTTGCCATTGTTCCATTTCCCGTTCGCCTAAAAAGACCCACAGGACGCGACACCGCGCGTTAGTCCCAAAAAGGAGTAGACATCCGTGAGCTTTTGACGATGGTCATTAGTGGATTTATTTTGTTTTGAAATTTGCTTTTGACTGTTTAAGTTGTTTTGGATTTTAATGTGTTTTTTAAGAATCTCGTCTACCAAATAGTGTTTAGGTAACACATTTTTTGGTTTTGTTCATTTCTTGGGCGTTGTACGTTTAGCTAAGGTAAGCGTTGTGCGATTGCATAAACGACACGCATAGGAGCCTGCGTCATGGTAGATACGTGTAAATGAGCAGGAGCAACGTTATGAACTAATTATGACTGAGCGTAGAGACGCAAAGTTATTGCTTGCGAGATTTTTCAGGATTCATGCGAAACTTTTTTTGTTGTTCATTTAATGTTTTGTTCGCATGTGTCCGGTGTGTAAGAAAAGCTAGCTCGTGAGTTTATATGTATGCTTTGTGAAAGTGGCAACAGCAAGGGAACGGTTAGGTGGTATCTCCTCCAGGCAGGCGCACTGTGATGTGCGTTTGCGGATGTATAATAAAGAGGTTCCTAATGCAGGTGCAGCACGGCAGTTATGCTTTCGTCTTCTCAAGAGGAATTGACGACTGGCTTTGGCGGCACTAAATTTCGGGAACTAAAAGATAGCGTGAAGTAAAATACTTCATTTATGAGTATGATACCTGGTGGGTTACGGCGGATTACTCACGCAGGCACTCGGGTATGCCACGGTGAGCGCATCACTTGACAATTAGTTTTCTTGAAAGCAGTTTGATGGGAAGATTATTATCGGATCGGGATTAGGAGTTTTGGTGAAACCTCAGAGAAACGTCCCGATTGCTGCTTTGTGTTTGGTAATACTGCTTAAGTAAGGTTGCTTTTGGATAATTTGTCGGACTCGACGTGTCTCAGTGCGGGCAGGGTGCTCTCCCGTGCCTGTGGTGGTGTGTATGAATGCTTTTCCCAGAGGGGAGCCACAAGGAACGAGAGGGAAAGAGTCCTTGGCTGAGCGTCATCAGCAGTGGCCTGGAAGACAGCACTACACAGCGACACTTCGAGCAACCTGTGCAGCTGGTCACCCTCAGGTCGCTTCTCCCGCCGGCGGACGAGCTGTTGTGACCGGCGCCGGAGCTGAAGAGGGAGCGGCGCTCCTTTAATCTTCAAACCAAACCGAACGACCGGCTGCCTACTGTTAGGACCGGCGCCAGGTCTGACAATGGATCGGCGTTCCTTTTGATGTTCCTTTTTAGTCGCCAAACGGGTTGGCGGCCTGTGTCCGCCATGTATTGTTCCCCCCTGGCCGGAGGGTGCGGCGTCTTGCCGCCACGACACCGTGAGCAGTTCGGGAGACCACAAGTGCAGCTTCTTCTTTGGAAGATGACGGCGGCGGCGGCGGCCGGAAATCGTCCCGCTAATTGAACGAGTCGTTCGGCGACCATTTGAAGCTTGTTTACGGCGGCCCTTTCGATGGATGCAGTCATCAACTTCAGACCCCTCGCCCAGCGACACCCCTTGACGAGGAGGAGCCACGTTCGTGCCACATGGCCGTGCAGTGACCACGCTTCAATTTTGAACGTTCACGTGGACCGTGCGTGCTCGTCACCCTCGCGGGTAATGTGTGATCCGTGGTTGGACGGTGCCCTCTGTACGCGGTCCCCGATCTAGGGATCTGGGGAGGACAGACCCTTTATAATGAGCCCCCACGGCTCATTCGGTGTGCTTTTTTTCGAGAAGAGAACCAGGCAGAACAGAGCAGAACCGAGCAGAACCATGTAGAACCAAGCACCATGGAGCGCTATGTTAGGAGTCATGTAGAGGCCTGCCACGTTTGAGGGCTCACCGTGTAGGAAGTTCGCAATGTATATATTGTAAATAAACCCTCTTCAAGTCTCTCTTCCTCCTGCCTCGACAACTTCATCCCGGACCCCCGGTGTCTGGAAACTCCGGTCGCAACAACTCGCACTACTCGTCTGCCGACACCGGCAGTTACTCACTCCGCAGCGGATCATGAAGCGCAGGATGATATTTGGGGACGTTCATTGTACCGTGTCAAGTGTATCTAAGTAATTGTGCTATATAGGCGGGAACAAAGTAAAGTGAAAGAAAAGACAAGTTGCCGCCAGCGGAGACCGAACCTTTACATGCATTCGTTGGATGCCCGGTGATCATACCAAAAGGTGGACGCTGTGCGTGTGTGCTTGTTTATAGCCCCTTCAGGCGCGATCTGTATATGATGTACAGTCTACTAATGCGTCATATTCACAAACCATCGTTCCGAGGCACTCTTTATAACATTCCAAGAAAAAAATGAAGTACAGGTATAGTGTGCCGTTTTGTGTGGGTTTCTTTAATTGTTTGCAATCAGCATGGAATTCTATATTCGATAATTCGACAGTCACTCAGGGTGCATTGTGACGAAGCATGCCGTCAAAGGTTCCAAATGTGTGCACAATTAGTTTTTTTTACGCATTCTTGGAGAGAAGTAAGGCTTTTCACGTTGGTTGGGGAACGCATCATGTCGAGCGGCCCGTCAAACATCGCAGTGCCTTCGACAACTTCGTCGGCTACAGTGATACACAGCACTGTGAGATTTTGGCCAAGCCGCATTGGTTCTGCAGAATGTTAAATTCATCCCATGAGCTGTGCATCCTGCTCTTGTTTGGCCACATGTGTACACAACTAACAAGAACAAGTTGTCTACACAAACGTAAAGCCATCACCGCTGAAGCGGATGTAGTGTCCCGGGTTGTGCAGTCCTGTCGCGAATTGCCTTGAGCGTATACTTCCATTAGCGCACTCTCAGAGCGCACGTCGTTGCCTTAATATCAATGAAGACATTCCGATAATTTCATTGGTGCGTCTGATTTTATCACGAGGTGGTGTTAGCCGTCTACATTACTTTCGTCCAGATTTTCCTACCCACATCGTCTTCCCACGCAGAGCATGCAATCGTTTGCGCCACGTATGTGGCGCGAACGTCCGCATTTCGGCACAGCGTACACCCTCCCCCTTCTTTCCGAAATCATTTCACTCTGTACCGTTCATATCGCAATGAACCGATACACACCATTGGGAGAAGTCCTATTAACCTAATTCTGCTTGTCGACGTGTGATCGAACACCTCCTTATCACGCTCGGCATTGAAAACGGGCCAGTCATACACACGCGTCCTGCACCGAGAAATGCGTAGGACGCATCCTATGGCAGCGACTGGCCTATGCGAGTTGGCAACGGCAGCAGCGCCTGCAGAAACGCAATCTGCTCGGGCGGGATTCGAGGCCAAGCAAAACATCGCGGGTGCCACAGCTGTGGAGATGTGTAGCTTGACGCCGCCGCGCACCCCATACATCCTCCTCAGAGTGAAAGCCGGCGGCGCCTTCTCCTCACTGCCTGCTGGCCCCCACGGGCAGGCATTTAGAGGCAGGGGAGAACCGGGGCCCGTCTCTTTCGCCGCTAAGTGCGTCCGCGCTGGGGGCTCGGATCGCGACTGTCCCGGCTGGCGGTGTTGGGTGTCACAGGGAGGCCGCTGCTGTCACACCCGCCCATCTCTCCCCAAGCTCGTTCCTCTTGTGCGGGTCTTGCCGTCATCGTCATCATTGCCATTCTACACATGCCGTGGGTTAGGGATTGGTTGCGCGACCGTAGCAGCGTCGAAGAGGGGGAGAAGGAGGCCGCATGGTGTCCAGATTGAAGACAGGGGGGGTGGGGGGTGGCACCACCTAATGGCAGCGGTGAAAGTCCTGGATGGACTACGAGCGTCGGCAGGTTTCAGCCGATGCGTGGGAGCCCCGAAATGGAGTGGGCGGCGGTGTCACAAAGCGACTACCCGCCGCCGGGTTTTTCAGCTTTTTGGCGCAACTCGTAGCATAAGTTCTAATAGAGTTGAGGGGTAGGACATGTGCGCACACGACGCGCCCAAACAACAGGCTTACGAGACTGGATCGCTGAAGCTCTCTGCTAAAACTTTTTGGGTTCGTGATCAGAAGCCGCTGGGCGTTGTTCTCGTCCTCCTGTGAGTTTCCCGAGCCCCTCTCGAGCAAACAAGACATTGGTTCCACCTTCTGTCCGAGAAATAGCTCAAGAGTCTAGACTTGTGACATTGAATATCAGTCAAATAAAAATAATAAATGCGTTAGTCAAGCTTCAATGTGTGTTCCAAGACCGGCTCAACGAAGAAATAACTGCGTCGAGGGATAAAGAACTCACCTGGTGTTAAAGAAGTTCTCGGTGCTTTTGATTAGACCGGACAGTCGTTCATTAGATTGCCCGATCTAGGGGAAAAGAGGAATTCTGAATTAAGGCTGGAAGGCTGTGAACGTATGGACAGGATGTGTACGATCCGGGTAGCCAGAACTGAATAGTTGTATGCTTGCGTAAGAAAATGAACGCTACCCGTCGACCTGGAGTTGACCCGGTGTGCCACCCCGTGGCACTGTAAGGACCACAGAAGACTTTTTTTTTAAGCAGTTGGCCTTACTCTTGCTGTACGAAACGTACTGAGACTGTACCCACGTCTATACCGACGTCTTCATCCTGCCATACAACTCAACAGCGGTGGTCACCATTTCAACGCACGCCACAACCTTCAAATTCAGGTCAGCTCATGCAACATCAACGCCAGCAGAGCTTGCTTCGCTTTGCACTGCGCTGCGTTTCATTAACGACCAAAGCACGCAATGGTGGACGACCTTCTGCGACTGTAAGTAGGCACTGCAGTCGCTATTCTCAAATTGCCGTGTTCCACGCGAAAAGTTGGTTTTTTGGACGGCAGAAATGCTCTAGAAAAAGGGTCCTACATTATTTTTCTGTGGTTCCTAAGTCACTGTAGAATTATCTGTAATGAACGGGCCGATCAAGCAGCCCGTTCAGCCCATATACAGAAGACTGCAACCTGTCAACATAGGGCCGCCGCTGCTATAGGAAGCTCCGCGTGCTTGTTTGCCAATGCTGGATGAGCCACACTGGAATGAGCCTCTTTTTACGCATGCAAAATTACGCGTTATTGACCCTACATTGAGCTTACGGCTTCCAACAAGACTCCGACGACGTGACGGTACTATTCTGTGCAGACTATGCATGGTTAGGCGTCGCGTTTACCCGTGCGTATACGTATAGAGATGGACGACATCGCCCCCTGCGTGTATTCGACACGCAGGCGGGGACACGATTCGACACGTCTTGTGTGACTGCCCGGAATATAAAATACGAAGACAATATCTTTCCAGTACATTCAACAAGTTAGATGGCCAGCTGCTGTCAGAGGAAATTATATTACGCCATCGTCTAGACTCATCATGCACAGAAAAAAGCCGGGCAAGCGCTATGCTTCTTGCGAACTACCATGGCCTGTGTGACTCCGATTGGATTGGTGTTGTGTGTGTGCGTGTGTCTTTGTTTTTGTTCTTATTTAGTTGCCTCTCTCACCCCCTCTCTGTCTTTTTGAATCCCTTATTCCCCAAACCCAATGTAGGGTAGCATACCGGATCCTATATATATAGCATCTGGTTAACTTTCCTGCCTTGCTTTTTTCTCGTTTCTCTCTATCTCTCTTAAGGGCCCAGAGTCTTCCGTTTCACAATCAGTTTCTTTCCTACTCGCAATCGACAGGAGACGAAATGGACAAACTTATCGAGTAAATCGGCACGCATGCGGCTTTCGCAGCGCCTGCGACAGAAGCGATATTTTGAGGGTGACATATTCTGCGCATTCAACAACATCGCGCGGGCTTTCGGAAGCGAGAAAGCAGGGGTGAACCAGGGGCACGAGGACTGGCTTTGCTGAAGCTGCGGTACGCCAGGCGTGAAAAGGAGACGCCGCGCGCACACAGCACTACTGAATACGCAGATTGCGAACGCAAGCACGCCACAAAAGTGCGGTTGAGTAATCGCTCGATCGCGGAGCGAGCGAACCGTGAAACGTGCTCGGAGGCATCCCCGTATGCCTACATACGGGCGCTTGCAGCTTGGGTGTATGGCTCGAGGCGTCTCTGCTTTCAGCCCGGGGCTGCCGCGGCTGTTGTGCGCGCCAGCCAGTACGCGATCACGTTTTCGCACATGCATGTGGCGGCAGGCACCGTGGTACATCCGGCGTGTCTTACGCCTTGCTGACAGGTTGCTCCATTTTGTTTCTGTACCCGGTGCAAAAAAGAAAAGCAAAACAAGAATACGCCATACGTTGACTAGCTGCTTCGTTGCTTATGCAAGAGGGCTGGGGTTATAGCGTTGCGTTGTAATCATTTTATATCCTCTTCTCCTACATCCCCTGCCTTATCACCTGCGAATAATTGGAATTCCACAGCCGATGAAGCGGCAGTATAACACGAAACCTGGTATAGATAACATAAGTAAAAAGAGAAACTGCGGAACGAAGGAAGAAATGTTCGAAACGAGTGTACGGAAGGCCTAGGAAAACGAACGAATAATATCTAGCGAAAAATTGTATCAATGAACCAATGAGGCTATAACATATAACCAATACATCCTCAATGATTTGATGAGTATTCACGGTAATAATATGATTTGTTAAAGGACATTAAAGAAGTTATTAAAAAAGAGAGAGAGAAGAAAACGTTGACGATTTTAAAATTACACACATCTCATTGCTGTCAGCTAAAACAGCACAGCCATTAAAAGTAAAAACAAACAAACAAAGAAGGCGGAACAGAGGGGAATGGGAATAGGTTATCTAAGCGCTTCTGTAGGCGTTAATAATCAATCCATATGCTTCAATTCTACACATTAGATAGACTGTTTCTTTCTTAAATGTTAGTGCATGCTACCATCCCACTAGAAATGTAGAAAGAGAAAAATAAGAAGCTCGCATGTGTGATTACGTGCGCACTCTGTGACTGAAGGCAACCCACGATTTAAAATAATTAAGTAATTAGAGTGAATATACATATAATGACCGGCGATGTCCGCGTGGTAATAATGACGTTATATCGAGCACACTTCACATTCTGGTGACCCTAAAACGCAGGGCATATATGGGGTGTTGCCGTTAAGCAGGGTAACTCAGTGAGCTGCGTTGCTAATCTAGTTTGCACACTTGTAAAAAGCACGTTAGTATTTTACAGAATTTTTTTATCTTTCTTTTTTTTCTTTTGGAGTGCAGTATCAGTGTGTAGATACATGCATACTTTATGGCGGGAATCAGCGATAATAAACTGTGCGTTTGAAAATAGATCTCTTATCTGACCATTTACTATTAGAATAATGTCTAGAGTTTTGCGTCCCAAAACCGCAATATGATTATGAGAGACACCATAGTGGACACTCCGGAAATTTCGACCATCTGGTGTTCCTTAGCGTGAACTGACAGTGCGTGGACCTTGACTATTTCGCCTCCATCTAAATGCGACCGCCGCAGCCAGATGTCAAATTTCAAGACACAAAAAGTTGAGAGATACAATAGAGGAAGGCAAGGAGGTCAACCGACAATGTGGAACGGTGAAAACGGATACACGCCCCTCGCTTATTTTCTAAAGCCAAGATTACAGTGCTTCGCGTCACGCCACAGGTCCGGTCTTGCACAATGAATAAAAATCCATGCGTATGCCAGTGAGCTTCTGCGTGTCTATCTGCACGTCTGTGTGCTTACGTACTTCTGTGAACTGCACCGATCATCCTTGCATAAACGGCCCCGTGCTTGCCTTCCACAGATCAGACCGTTCCCGAACGAGACAGGAGACAGACGGAAGAAGGCGAGGAAGCGTCGGACTGTACTGTCTTTGTACGTCGTGTCCACGTACACATATTTCTTCGCAGTTTGACTGAGCACTATTCCTCCGAAGGGGACAAGAGGAGCACCAGAAAAACATAACCGATGTGTACGAGCCGTGGTAGGAGGAAGAAAACGAGGGGGGAGGGTGCTTTGCTGTCAGGCGGAGTCCAAGGAGGAGGGTTAGACGCAGGGGGCACGTAGACGCGATACATGATCTGTCCCGCTTTCAGCTTGCCCTGAGAACCCGACGCCCGCTCATGTGGCAGCCATTCATCATACGCCCAGGGCGATGCAGCGCGCGTCACGATCCGGACGAGACAGTTCCCGGAGTGGGCTTCGTCTCGAGGCCTCGCTCGCTCCTTTCCTTCTCGTCTTGCAGAGTAGTGCAGCCGAGGCAGAGAATATGCGACAGCGAGTTGCTGAGCCGGACTCCGGGAACGTATACACCGGGGTGGAGGAAGGACCGCGTCATTGGCTTCTCGGGAAATATGTAGAACGAGGGGAAGGGGTGGGGCCGGAACGTGGTGCGAAGATGTGCGCGTTTTCTGTCGACAAGAGGAGAGGACTCGGGCCAGCGTCGAACTCCCTCTCGCATGCAGTGCGCTGGAACCGCAGGCTCCGGAATCGGTCCGTCACGGGCACGGGAGCTACCGCGCTCGGCATTCACGGAAAACGATGAACAAACCAGGCGGCACAACGGGGGTACAGCGACCGAGTTGGGAGAACCTCGGTCGCTGCAGGCGTTGGACCTGTATTCCTCGTGATTACTGTCAACAGAAGCCAATTAGGACACGCTACACAAAATCGGGCATGTCGAACTTAGCTATTTGTGTCGTCGTTTCCTCTTCGGTCTTCCTAATGACGTTTCCACCATATGGTGGTCTGCGTTAAGGAACTGATGCATATCTCTCAGCGGCAGTTGGGTTCCATTCCTTGAGTTGAGTTCACTGCGCCCATCTCTTTTCGAAGAACTGTTGCAACTTGGAGCAGCACAGCCGCACACCCTCAGACTATTAAACCATGCCTTGACATTTAACCACGCTACCTACCCATCGAGACAGACCACATCAACACAGCCGCATGCACTCATGAATGACAATATAGGTAATGTGCTTGATCAATGAATGAAGTGCCGCTTCATATAGGCTTCGGTCTCTCTCTTTACAGCAACTTCCTATTAGGACTTTCTGTGAGCTCGCACAGGAAACTTGAAAACAGTAACACCGTGGATGACCTCGGGCGTAGGTATCATATGCAAAACCTGCAAGTCATTACAATTGGACCATGTGTTTGCTTAAATATGCAAAGAGAGAATGCCATGTACGCTGTATATGTCGCTCCTATATATGATACATATGGGCAGTTTTATTTAGCATGAATATCTTTCGCAGTTTCCTCATTAGTACTCTATACGAGATAACTCGTAGGCGTGCGTGTTAATTTAACCTTTATTTTCTATAAGACGCATTATTGTTCGTTATGTCAGCGAGCCGTAGAATAGAAAAGTTACAAAACACCTTTCATAATCATTAGAGCTATTAAAAGCTTGTGAGAACTGCTTAAACTGTTTCAATGTGCATTTGAAGATTGCCAACATGTTCAGCTCTCATTTCAACTGTAGCGCGCTTCAAAACAGGCCATAAAACGAAATGACCTTTAGCTTGAGGTGGTTGCTGCACGGACTGCGCATCAAGGCTCAAGCTGTGCCTCCAGTAGTTTGAACACTGTTATTAATTTCTGTGCGCCCATGTGTGGGACTAAGAATGTCTTGAACTGAGGTCTTCACCAGCGTTACACGAAGAGATGCCGCGGAGTAATAGATGGCGAAAGAAGCCTTGTGAAGGCCGTTAGCAAGAAATGAAGGCCTAATGCGCATTATCCGGGGAGGAGTGCCTTGATGACATGATAGGTTCATTAGACCTCATCACTAGACATGCATGAGAAACAACTTGCTGTCTTTCCCTCATCTCGTTCCACTGTTTCGGTCGTCAAGGTGCAAGAACGTGTGTCCAGTGTCAGTCAAACAGACCAGGAGACAAAAATCAAACGAAGCAGTTTCTGATGGATCTGCAACACGTCAGGCCAAACCCTGCCACATGCGTGGAGTTCGGTGGCCGCCTCATCTTTTGTCTGGAAACGGGGAGCACGAAGAGGGGAGGGGAGCTGGTTATTCTGACGCTGTCAGGAGTCTGTATGCGCAAGACGTTAGACAACAGATCGGCGGCCACCCAACATCACGCACCCCTCCTTCCCCTCCTGTTGACTCCTTCCCGCCAACAGACAGCCTGCAGGAACCGGAAGACAAGCCTCCTCAGTTACACTGGTTCCCGTCGCTGGCAAGCGTCTTCTCAAGACGTCCCTGCCACGTCTCCTCGTCTGTCCGTCGGGTTATAGTAGGGTCATCTTTTGGGCTCCGAGTCGGAATGAGCGCGCGTGCGCACGCGAAATGACGCTGCTGTACACGGTGAAGCAAGCACGCCACGGGGCCACCCAACGTCATGCCTCCAAGCTTCCATCCACTCCTTCCCACTCCTCGTCTGCTAAGCAGGACGCCGTCGCTTCGGGCGAGCCGGAGCAGGGAGACAGGCGTCGCCCGGCTTCGAGTAAACAGTGCACATCATGTGGCAAAGGAGATGGTGATGGTCGAGATCAAGGCAGGCAGAGCGTTTGAGTAAGAGAATAAATCAAAACAAAATAGAGCGGCTACCTCGGAGAAAGGAGGCGGCAGGGCGGAAGCAGGGCCTCAAGAACGTACAACGACTACGCAAAAAAGACCACTCGGCCTGTCAACGGTGGTCTGGGCGGTGAGCGGCCAGCAGCAGTCAGACAAGAAGAAGAAGAAAAAAGCGCGTGAGCTGGTGTGGCGCCGAGGCATTCCTCGTTATCCGGCTGCTGACGCTGCCAGCCATGTTTCGCCTTCCCTGCGAAGCCTCGCGCAGCGGATCAGCGATGCTTCTCTCCCCCCTCACACACAGTCTCTCTCCGCGCGTTCTAGCTCTTCCGCCAGATTGAAGGGTCCCTGTTTGTTCAGCTGGAAACGGGGAACAGGTTCCACGCCCACCACCGGCGATCATTGCCTGCCTTCTTCCACTCTCTTACATTTTTAGTTCTTTCATCCCCTCCCAGTGGACTCGCGTGCGCGCGCTCTGTCTCTCCCCGCCATTTTTCCGCTTTCTTCCTCCACATCCTCCTCTTCCAGCCCTGCGTATATCGACGCCCCCACTGCGATGTTTTACGCTCGCCGGTCTGCGTCCTTCACGGGTTAGGCCATCGGCGCGTAATCTCTCCGCTACACGGCGCTGCGCTTGACTGGACATCGCCGTGGTCTTAGAGAACCCCCTTAGCTTAAATCCCGGGTTTACGAGGCGGATCCTAACTTAAGATCGTGCTGGATACCGGGAAAACTGATTTAATTTCGCTAGCATTAAATGATGACATTCTCAAAGGGTCCTGTTTGTTTTGCGGAAGCTCACTTTTCCTCGCGACGCCATGATACGCACCGGACATACTGAGCGCTGTGCTAGTATCCCCCAGAGCAGAGTGATAATCCAGAATCTATCATCTTTTGAGGCCCAGGTAATAGATAAGTTCTCTTACCGATTCTGAAAAGCCGCGCGTTGCTTTGGGATGTGTAGTTGGGTGAATGAGTACACTCGTGTGCGTGTGTCATGAATCATGATCTTGAAGCCTCTTCACTTCTTTTGTATTTCGTCTTTTTTTATCGCTCCCACAGCGCAGGGTAGCAAACCGAACATTAAGATTCGGTCAGCCTTCTCTCTCTCTTTGTCACAGCTGTGTGCTCCACTCAGACTAATTCGTACACATAGTGCCAACACGACAGTTGGTGTTTCAAACAACTGGTGCTTCGAAGACTGGTTCAAGCGAATCGACCAAAAAAGTTTTTTTTTTCAAGATTACCCGCAGCGCCATCTTAGGTATTATTGCGTGGGGAGTTAACTCCTTCTCACGGTAAGGGACTTCCCCACATCCATTTGGCAGTGCAAGTAGTGTGAGGAGGACACCATGCAGAGCGAGTAAAAACTACCGCTTGCCATCGCGTGCTTTCTCCCATGATTCCTCATGATCACTGCCATAGGCGTACGCAAGTAGGGGGGAAAGGGCAGGCAGGATGCCACTCCCCTCTCATGGGGGCCCTATACGCAAGCTCGGGGTCGCCGTTCACTTCTCGACTCCTCTTGTTAACGCGGTGGCTGCCGTAAACCTGAAGAGCCAGGCTGTTCTCTGCAACCCCGGTGAAAATCAGACGTTCTTTATTGTGAGGGAAAAAAAAGTAAAGCCTCGTCCCGCACCATAGGTATGTTACAGGCCAGATGATAATCGACAGTGAAACGTACAGAAAAAAGAGGTCAGACGTCACCGTTCCTAGGAGCATCCTAAGTAGCGCACGTAGTATGGTATAACGTAACAACGTCATCAGGGCCCAGGCAGACTAGAGGCCTCCCATGCCCGAAGATAACGCAGATATGTGTTCGAACGTGTTGAGTCTCCGCTTACGTCGATAATGTATTTGCTCGCCTACAATCCACCGCTCATTATAACATAACTAGTGCCGCAACTACAAACAGCACAATACATATCGTTATGAAATAAAATAAAAACAACCCCGTCGTGTTGCTATTCCTTGCATTGTTTTGAAGCAGTGCCGTGAAGCCAGCATCGAAATTTACATCAATTATACGGTAAATTGTTCAAAATGGATATATCTAGCTATGCAATATATTTAAATATTCTCATTTTTACAGAGTTGGAAATGTGCGGATTAACTATAGAGAGGGCGTAATATTAATGAGGGTGTCATAAAAATTGTGTTGTAATGAGAATGCCGCTTTGATCTCTTGATGTAATGTTGATGTGCAGGCAGCGTCGTGCGGAAAGTACTCTGAGTGGAGAAGGTACGTGCAAAGGACAAGCTTGAACCTGAGCCCCACGAACACTGCCAGCAACTCGGCCACAGCAAATTACTTAGCGCGGGCGTCTATAAACCAGCTTGTTAACGTTATCATACGGGAGAATAGAATATTATAAGGAAACTACGTGAGGTCAGTGAATTCCCGACTGATTCGAATTGGTGCAAGAAAGACGAAGTAAATGTAAATATCGCCATGGATGATGCGATGTCGTAGGACCAGGATATTTTAGCATGGCTTTATCCAGGGACCCTGCATGTAAAACGCATCAGCAAGTGATACCATGCGGGGAACCTCAGGATATGCAGGGCATGGCTCAGCGGGCCCTTGCCTTGAACACACACACACACACACACACACACACACACACACACACACACACACACACACACACGCCTGAAAACATCAACACTGCCAAAGCCTACAGAACCTACATTACAAGTTGTTGTTTATTTCTTGTCATCACGCGCGATGCACATGCGACAAAACCTGCTAGACACGGTCGTCGTTTAATATATTCCTGCATACAAAGTCCGGAACACCCCACGGGCCGTAGTCGAAATCTTTCCATAGAAAAACAACTGGCCCCGGTCAATAGCCGCAGGTCCCCTCCCTCTTCCCGAACGAAACGAAAGAAAACGCACAATTGCGTGAGGGCCATTCGTCATCCAACGTCTTTCGTCACTCCAGGCTTGCCTGAGAGAGCCGTGGCATTAGATAACGGAAACCGTTCGTGCGTGCAACGCCCTCTGCCCCGCACCTTCATGACTAACCGCATTCCCACCCTTATCGTTCAAATAAAGAAAACAAAAAGACATTTCCAACTCACTCGTTCAACAGCAGGGCAATGTTGCACTTCCTTAGCCTATGTAAATATATGTACAAGCTAGATCGACTCCTTTGCTGACGATTTCACCTGGCACTCCACGTCTCTGGTCTCTGTCTGTTTTAATTTCTTTTCTTTGCTTTCCACTATAGGAATCTGTGCGTTAGGCTAAGAAGATGGGTTGAGGAGTATGCGAGCAGAGATCTTGGTCTGGGCTCGTGCGACGACGCGACTCAGCACTGTAGGCGAGCTGCAGCAGTTCGGAGAACCGCATCCCCTCTTAGGACCGTGTATATATGATGTGGCTGTTTGTTGGCCGACCCATTTCCTCTCTCACGCCGCGTTGACGTTTAATGGTATGCGACCGGAGCAAGGGTCCATAATGTCGTCGCGCAAAGGTGCCTGGTACGCTAACAAGGCCTCACCCACACGGGTACTATGTATACAAGGCGGCGCAGATGTGACTGCGCGCATGCATTCGCGTTGCTGCATCCTCACACGATCGCGTATAAAGAAAGGATTACTTTTCTCCCGCGCTTCTCAGCTTCTCACTTCACATCTCTTCCCTCCTCGCATGTCCCCCTTATTCTCTTCTTCTTGCACGTCGAAGACGTAGCTGGAGAGACACTTAACGCACCACGCCATACCACGCTGCGTGGGAACGAAATTCATTCGCTCGTTTCGGATTTGCAGACTTCTATGTATAGTGTCGAGCGGGTTAGAGAACGTCCCTGGTTTAGCGTCTTTGATTATGGGCTGCTCGGAGTACGCGCTGAAGTTAGACGGTGAAACCACTCAAAAAAGCTGTACAAAGACGAGAGGAGACAGACACGCCTCGCATGTCTGTCTGATCTAGTCATCATCCCGTTTCTTGTTTAGTTTTGATGTCCTCGGGTCTGATGTTTGGCTCTTTTTTTTAGAGTTTGCACCGCAGTGGTAGTGGTTTACGAGCCGTGCAACAGTTATGCCAAAATCAGCCACAACAAAATGGGCCGTCAGCGAAGTGCTATGCATACACTGTAAACGAAAGACAGATCCATGAAAATTCAGTCAGCGACAAACAAAACTTCCAACACGCGTTCGTCTTTAAAAGTAACGTCGTGTCATGCTGAACACGTACAGCGGAGAGAGCCGGGCGCAAATACTCGTTCAACGATAACCGAAAATAAATACATAATTGATCAACTCCATGGCGTCTATTATTCGCTGATTGTGCTACATATAAATTTATTATGAGTCATACCCTAAAGTTTTCAGCTGTAGGCCTTTGAGGCCTGTTTCACTGTGTGAAAGAGACCACAGAAGCATTGTTTACCAATTCTACACATTATTTCTTTGTCATGAAGTCTTTAAGCCCACGCCGATGACAATAAAATATTTCCGAGCCTACCTCAGTTTCTGACAAATAAAAACCACGTACAGTAAGACTTCTCAAATTACCAAAAAAATTAAATTAGAACCTTCTCTGCTTATCGTCCACAAATAAAGGTATACGTATGACTAGTGATGCGTGCTCTCGTACCGTGTTGCGTCAATTCTTGCCCCTTCAAAACGTAAGCATCACAGCAATATATATACACACTTCCCATGTTGGTATTGTTTAAAATAATCTCGTAAAAATGACGCCACTTGAATTTAGTCGGTTAAAACTTCGGTGATACAAAAATGATGTTGTGATTCCTAATGTCATAAACACCTTCACAAAGTCATGATGGCAAGTAGGACTCATAGAGCACCGCTCCTTGATTAAAGAGGCGCTGAAACACTTTTTGAAGTAACCATAGCGTGAATTAACTGGAAAAGCTCATTGCCTCACGAATTCAACGCTGCGAAAATTTTAAGAATCCGTCTAGTGCAAGTGGAGTTATGAAGGTTTGTCGCATGCTGCAATTAGTCTCCCGCCTCTCGCCCCGACGAAAGCGCTGGAAGCTAAACACGGAGGGATGGCAGGGCCGCAGAAAAACGTCACGCGCGCCTCGTGACCTTGAGCACTCTTTTTTCTTCGAATGCGCGGCTTTCTCAGTGTGATCACGCGCGAACGCGTGGACAAGTAGTGGCCTCCCACGGCGATTTCTGTAACTAGCAAGCACGCCATGTTCAAATCAGCCAATGTCTGATAGATTTTGAGGCATATTCCGTAATTTGTCGAGAGAAGAGAAAGCAATCTTTGTCTGACTGATCATATATTGTGAATTTCAGGCCGCGTGCCGCGCTATAATATTTGGCTCACGTGTTGTCGGGAGCCTCTACTACTGATCGGCAGCACATTCTTACCATGCTCAAAAAGTGTTGCAGCGCCTCTTTAAGTACCGGAAGTAGTTATACTAGTTACGCTGCGGGAAGAAAAAAATACCGAAGTAATAACAGCGTGTCCTGCTCAAAAAAGAAAAGAAGCCATTTCTGTTCAAACCACAAATACTCCTTCACAACATGTATATAGTGGTGGTGTACCTGGCAATACATCATCCACCCAAGCGCGCCTATGGGAGTATAATAATATCGAAAAACCCTAGTTCATATCAAATTGGGAGGACAAGGCACAGAAAACAGAGTGTAACCGAGTGCTGTCCGGAGAGGGGATGCCAAATAATGCGCAAACAGAAGCGACTACTGTCCCCAACGTTTAAGCAGTCAGCACCTGGTAAGAAGCGGTAATAAGCGGTTTCGACGATCATTGGCCAAGAAAGATTGGCGCTGCGCGCGCAAGTTCGTTTCTAATTGCTCCCGGTCACGCAATGAGCGGCATGACGACGCGTGTGTTTCAGCAGCGTCGAATTAAGTGCGAGGCACTATAGCTACGCGTGTATATAAACGCGAGATCGCTAAACCTGTAATCAAACAAGAGGGCATCAATCCATTTCCAGGATTCTGTCTTGACTCCATCGGTTAAAAAAAGGCCTTTCGAGTCTCGCCTGTAATAAAAGAGCCGCCCGGTATGTGATACGCGCTTGTGCGCTTACATAGGCACCAGCGTTCTGCAGCCTTCCACAGCTTCACGGACACCCAGCGCTGTGGCCCACGTCTGTGCAATCAAGCAGGTCTCCCCTAATTGCCGGGGCTAATCACTCCCTTCGCAGAGTAATGCGCGCGTGTGTATATACCCTTTACACAAGCGTTATATTCGGCACCAGTGCACCAACTATGGACCTCCCGGGACGTTTATGTATGAGCCGCATGCAGCTTGTTTGTGAAGCGTCACTCGCCTGATATTTTGTCCACTAACACAGCCAAGTGGAATCATCTCTACATGTGACGCGCTGGGCATATGCAAACAGGTTAATTATTCGGTTTGACTAGTTTCGAGCGCGAGCATGCTCGCTTACTTCAATGTGATAAACGACTTTCTCATCTTAGACTCCATCAAAACATATAGTTGTTCCGAGTGCCATAGGCCTTTAATGGCCCTGCCACGCTTCTGGGTACTGGGTCAATCAACCAATCAATCAAGCAATCATGTATTCAATGAATTGTTTATTAATATTATTTAATGATTACTTGAATAGAATTAAATTAGTCGGGTGATCTAAATAATTCATCGATGAAGCAACGCATCTTATGTTATCTTCACCATGAAAAAAGGAGACAGGGCTAAATAGTATCTCGAGGATACGATTTTCGTCTGCGGTGGCCGAATGTCGATGAGTGCAAAAAGCTAGAACACCCCCTTTTTTATAAATTTGAGTGCACGTTAGAAGAACCGACAACCAGTTTTCGGGGTAGCTGTTTTCAGTAGCGCAACGGAAGGCTTAATGGTTAGGCCGTCTAATCACGGAATGGTATCGGGAAAAACACACTCGAACATTTGTAATCAAATTATGTTGCAATAACGATTATATGGACACATTCGCCTGAATATTGCCGCCGGCGTTGGCGTCGCCATCACTCACCGCATATGTATTCGTATCTATATATATATGAAAATGCAAGAAAAATATAGAAAAGACTCCGGCGCGTGGAATAGAACTTGGTTCGTCTGAGTCGTAAGTGCGAGATAAACACTTGGACACTGAGTATAGCACGTTCTTCACCGTACAAACGGCAAGCTATCTATGTCTAACACTTACCACTGCAGCATTACCAGCCAGATGACACAATGAGCGTGCGTAGCAACACAGTCATGACGCGGCGGCCGTGCTCTCATCACCCACGCGCACTTTGCCCCGAAAAGAGCAGGGAATGGAGACTTGCCAAAATTATATTGTTGCTCAAAAATTAAAATAGAGCATACATGTTGGATAACATAGGGCGAATCGCACTCACATCAAATTTAGTGAAATTGGTTGAGAAAATCATCAATGAACGAATTAATGAACTTATTACCGAGAGGTCCATTCGAAGCCCCTGTCGAATCAGGTTCAGGGCTGGTTGTTCAATTTGGGATGCCCACGTTGCTTTAGAAAGTCGGCTTCAATCAGTTCGGCTACATAACAAATGTGCAGCTTTAGTTACCTTAGACATCGCTAAAGCATATGATACCGTGGAGCACTGTATTTTGATAGATCGATTAAAATACCTTGATTTTCCCATCACACATAGTAGCGTGAGTTCACAATTTTTTTTTGCAGACAGGAATCTTTATTGTTTTAAAGATGGATTTTCATCATCTTCTCATACACAAACGGGGGGGGGGGGGGGTGACCGCAAGGCTCAGTGCTTTCCCTGGTGCCATTTAATTTACTAATGAGCAACATTCCACGTAAACAGGACATAAACACTTATGTTTATGTAGACGATATCGCGTTTTTTTTCTTGCAATGACAGATAACATTCAGACCTTATATGAACGGCTGCACACTTACCTTAATATATTGGAGAGCTGGCTCGATGGACATTGCGTTCTTTTTAATCCGAATAAATGTGCCCTCCTTGTTTTCCTGTTGCAATACCCCGTGCACATATCTCTGTCTTACCATCGTGAGGATATACCACAGGTGGAATCTGTTAAATACCTTGTAGTAATTTATCACACATCGCTTGACTGGCGACCTCATGTCGAATACATCGCCGGAAAAGGTGTGCGGGCCGTTGGCATATTACGTATACGCTAAGCAACTACCACATAGGTGTGAGAGGAGACACACTGGTAATGATATATCGCATGTACGTTCGTCCTATTTTAGAATTTCGTTAATTGTGTACTTTTCTCTGGAGTTCCAGCTTACAAGTTGCGGCTTCTAGTCCTTCTGGAAAGAAAAGCTTTGCGCTTATGCCTTCGCCTGCCTAAAATAGTTGCTAACAATGTGTTGTATCTCGAATCGAGGGTCCCTCCTCTTTTCTGTAGAATTCGCCTTCTGACTGTTCAGACATTGTTAATAATTTATGAATCACCAGTATCCAACATTCAGAAACAGCCTTTATTTCCACCCCAGAATCACTTTTCGGTGCTAGATGACCGCGATTTCACACCCCACAAATTATAGTTGTACAAAATTTACTGGAGCCTCTAAACTTACGTATATGCGACATCATGCCAAGTCGTGGTAATTCATACCCTGTGGAAATTCAATTTGACGATATTTTTTTAATAACGCCAAATTACTTCGCCATACTATTATGGATGGTTTACTACACGATCACTTGCTCAGTATTAAACAAATGTTATTATAGCTACAGACGCATCCCAGTGTGACGAAAAGTCAGGGGTTCGTATTTTCAGCCCGATTTAAGATTGGTTTTATTCCTTTCAGCTACCCGACTTCATACCCGTTCTTTGGCTGAATTTCTGGCAGTAGTGCTCGCCTTACGCAAGTTAAATACAGCAATCACATCAGCTGTCATAATAACAGATTATCTATCTCTCTGTGCTGCGCTTTCTGTTGGTGCTGATAATCAAGTAACAAAGGCGTTCCGTGCACTAGTGCCTGCGCATTTGAGAAAAGTCTGATTAGTTTGGGGGCCTGGCCATAACGGCTTATTTCTAAATGAAATAGCCGATTTCTTAGCTAAGTCATCAATTAGCGGACCGGCTCTGCCGCACTGCTCATTATCCGCTTATGTGAATGCTGCTCGATTCCGCAGACGTACGCTTATGGGTGTCTCTAGAGGTGCAGCACCAACAAACTCTACCGGATATCGCCATTTATCATATCCCTGGCGAAGAGACTTTTGCCACACGCGTAAACAAGAAGTAGCTATCACGAGGCTGCGTTACCGGGTACCAAATCTAAATTTCTCTAAACACAAATCTGCTCAGGCACCTTCGCCACTGTGCGCATTCTGTGATAATTTGAAACAATGAATCATTTCTTTTTGACCTGCAGGCGGTTTAACACATTACGAAAAACACTTTTAGAAAGACTTTTACGTGGTATTGGTATGGATTTATATGTGCCTGTCATTTTGTCTTTAAAGCTTCCATTTATGGGTTCTCCAATGCGACAGTATATGCACGGCCGTTTGGGACTATACTGATGAAACTAATAGGTTGACTAATTAATTTGTTTCATTATCCTAACGTGTCTACAAAATTATATACGTATACAAATCAGATTATTGCTCTATTCCAAAAATAAATTCGTTTTTTTATTTAAATAATTATATGCATCAGATCAAGCACCACAATTTCCTAGGTCATCAGTAATATTTATACTATATCTCCGTTATTCTAAATCTGAACAATAATTTTTAAAACCACTCAATTCTTGGCCAATCCCCCATAGTGCGTATGCGCCATGGACGATAGGTGAACAAGAACAAGAACAAGGATCAACGCTCCCTCGCGTGGCCTTATCTCGTGGTAGGGAGGATCGCACGTCTTGGCTGGCGTTCGGATTTCACCGGAACGATTCTGTTTTAGTTTCCGGGCGCACAAAGGTGACCGCAATCATTGCACATTCTATGTTTGCGAAAAGAGTGCGCTTTTCACACACAGTGAGGTAACAAGTGAGATGCTTATTCGCGTTCAATCTGTACATGAGAGTACGTTTCGTGCCTGATTTGTGCGTAAGAAACGTGGGAATGTTTCAATCTGCTCGCACTTCTCCGCGTGACCTTGCAATTTGTTGCTATAGCGTTCATTGTTTGACATTTGCGGCAACGGTGTAATTTTTTGAAATCCATGGCGACTATCAAGTAGCTTACACACAATGCATGCTGCAGAGTGTTGGGAGGTCAGAGTGAGAGCGCTTCATGTTTGTGAGTGGCAGTTTGCTGTGCATGCGTGTACTCCGCGTGCATGTGCCCGGCTGGACATGTTCAACTATACGGGGTCTCCCAGGTAACTTTAGCCAGAGTTTTAAAATATACACGCAATTACGACGCGACCAAATGCATGTTGCTCACCGTTGCTTGGAGTTATTCAGACGATTTTTGTTTCCGGAAATATTGTTTAATTCGATCAGTTTGATTGGCTAACTTTTGAAGGAACGAAGATGCATAAAAATTTCAATGAGAAAGTTGTGGGTCGGTTTGAAGAATGTCCGAATAGATAGTTTCGAACTTTATATGTCAAGTATTCGTGTTCTTCTGCTAATTACAAATGCCCGCGAAGTACGAAAAAATACCACGTGACAATCCCGCTCACGCGTCAGTGCGCACGATGATTCTAGTGCTCCCTAACGTTCCGCGTACGAACGACACGCTTCCTCCGCAGCGGTTCATGACAGCGATAAGCAGTCACAGCGGTTATCGTTATTCTGGCCGATACAAAACGTGTTCGTCGCAACGCCAGCACTATCTTTGCGGCCCTGTCGAGAGAGCACAATGGAGCAAATGCTATGGTCGTTCGTACGCGGAACGTTAGAGAGCACTAGAATCATCATGCGCACTGACGCGCGAGCGGGTTTGTCACGTGGTATATTTTTTGTATTTCGCGGGCATTTGTAATTAGCAGGAAAACAGCGAACAGATATAAAGTTCAAAACTATCTATTCGGACGTTTTGCAAACCGATCTACAACTTTCTTATTGAAAGTTTTATCCATCTTTGTTTCTTGAAAAGTTAGTTATTAAAAAAATCAAACCAAACAATACTCGAGAACACAAAAAATAGTCTGAGTAACTGCAGGCAATGGTGAGAAACAGGCATTTGGTCGCATCGTAATTGCGTGTGCCGGCATATTTTAAAACTCTGGCTTAAGTTACCTGGGACACACTGTATAGTAGCCCCGCCGCGGTGGTCTAGTGGCTAAGGTGCGCCCGCGACGTGCGGGCTGCTGACCCGCACGTCGTGGGTTCGAATCCCGGCTGCGGCGGCTGCATTTTCGATGGAGGCGGAAATGTTGTAGGCCCGTGTGCTCAGATTTGGGTGCACGTTAAAGAACCCCAGGTGGTCAAAATTTCCGGAGCCCTCCACTACGGCGTCTCTCATAATCATTTGGTGGTTTTGGGACGTGAAACCCCACATATCAATCAATCACTGTGTAGTTGCCACGAATGCAGCGCCGTTTTTCAGCGTGCAACTCATTTTACCTCGTAGGCAGTACTGAATGCAACGTACATAGATATACCTGCTCTAACGTATTATCACTTATTAACTAGCTTATTAACTCTGCTTATTATGACGGGCATGAAATCATCAGGCTGCGTAGAGCAAGCCGAGTGACTCCGTAATTCAGCTGGAAGGCTCAGGTCTGTCTGTGAATTCTAAACGTGTTTTATAAATAAACGAGTCCTGCTTTGATGGCGAAAAATATGTTTGAAATGGCGACTATAACTCAGGATTTATCAACTACTGCCAGGGCCTCATACTTGGTCTCATGGCACGTTCTAGAGTTCTCGGTCTCTTTAATATTACCGCGTGGTGAAAATCAACTTGGTGTCTACCATACTGCGTGTTTTTAAATTATTCTGAATTGAGCATATTAAAGCATGGTTATCGCATTTTCTTAGCGCATAGTCATTGTAACAAGGTTGGACACACATAACACATGTATACATATAAACGAAATATAAATGGGAACCAGGTTCATGAGCATGGACTAGAAGTAAAACTTGCCAGCGAAGACTGCAACACTTGCTAATTAGTTAATAAACTCCAGTCGTTCAGCGTACTGGAAAAAAAGAATATCTATTCATTATTTCGCGCTTGATGCAGTGTTAGTGTTCTATCACACCGTTGTCTCAATGGGAGTTGAAAGGGATGTTGCGGTCGATGGTTTAAGTAATTGTTGCAGCCTAAGTGAGGTGATCTATGACGTATGTACGCATATTCAGTGCAGCGCCCCCTGAAGGCAGTACACATAAAAAGTCTGGAGATGGGCATATGTGGGACTGGCTGAAGTCAAGCATCCTTAATCATCAAGCCCGACAACAACTCTTACATCCGAAGCAATATGTAATGAGCACAGCTCATGCCTCATAGTTATATCGGGGTTTCGACGCATGAAACCTCAGCATTTTGCCTTGAATGCGCTGTTTTGTACAGGAATAGGATTGTCGAAACGCGCCTGATGATTGTGGCATGGCATATCGATAACAGCTAGCTTTAAAGTGAGCCCACCATCGATTAATTTGCATAAAAAGAAATCACATGTCCCAACAGCTATCCTTCACGTAGGTCACCAAGCGTGCCCAATTGATAGATTCTCATCTTGCATGAGCATGCGCCGATAAGTTTTCGTGTCTTTATTTTGCGCCACTGTACGCATCTTTAGTTGTTAGTATACGCGCTTGTGGTGTCCTGATTAGGCTTCTTGTGTTTGTGCTTGCACGTCCTGCCTTTTAGAGCAGCATTTAAGACGTATGCGATAAAAAAGATTCTCTTTCACTGTGTCTATATGCGCGCAAGCGCGATTTTCACCCATTAAATTGAAGAAAACAAAAAGGCTGCGGCCATTACACGAGCAGCAGACGTTGTGTTTTATGCGCACTTGACGCGTTATCGCTGCTAACAGACTCACGGATACGTCATGTCCAAAGCCGGACTCACCGAACGAAAGAAGAGATGAAAGGAACAAGTACAAGTATATTAATGAGCATCCTACAAGGCTCGTCCTGCATCGCTGCTTGGAGACAAACTGTCATGCCGAGTGAGAAGAACAGAAAGCTAAGGAAAGTTAAAGAGAGAGAGAGTGAAAGGAAGTACAGGAATGTACGACATAAACGCATGCATAATTAGAGCAGGCGAAGCCGATGTGGTCCCCCTTCGTTTGTCTTCTCTTACTGCATGGTAGACCTTCAAAAAAGAGCGACGACGAACGTGACTGACCCAGATGCGGCGTCGTGTCTCATCTGAGCTGTCGTGTGTGGGACAGCACGATTCGGGTGACGGCCGTGTGCGTGCGTTCGTGCGTTGTCAAGCAAGCCTCAAGAGCGCATCGGACACGACCACCGTGACAACGACGAAAGACGTTGGACGACCTCGAGATCCACGAATTCGCCACGCGTTCGCCGAACACAGCCCCGTTCGTCCTGTACTTTGTACGTACAAACATATGCAGATGCCAACGCCATACGGTCCTAGTTGTCTTCTTCTTGTTGTTGTTGTTGTTGTTGTTGTTGTTGTTCGTTTGTTTGTTTCTCTTCTCTGTGTTTCGCTTGTGTGCATTCGCGTGCGCACTTTTTCTTTCATCCATGCTTCACTGTCACTAATGAAGACCGCCACAATGAGAGAGAGAGAGAAAGAGAGACGAGAAATAAAGAAGGCAGAGTATGATAAAGAATAAAGTCAATTTCGTAGCCGTGCAAACGAATAAAACAGTGGAGCTGGCAAGCAGGCGCCACCAACCGCTAAACGCAGATAGAGTTCTTTCTTCAACTCCTTGCCTTTTTTTCAATGTGAAGCATTTCTAAGCGAACTTCAGCGACTTTGAGCGTATCTATCTATCTATCTATCTATCTATCTATCTATCTATCTATCTAGCCACTTACGTTTGAATGCTCTCGTGGTTACCCCTTAACTTGGCGTGAACCAAAATTAGCATGGAAGGGTAAGATGGTTTGACGAACATGACGCGCTGGTAAAGACATAAAGAATCTCACAATCCCGTCGCGTACGTCGTCCAACACTTCCAGTCAGACAGCGGCACATACCCACGGGCGGATATGTGCCGCTGGTATGTAGGTATGTGCCACTGGTGATTGACACTTAGTATCTACCTAGGAACAACGAGAACACACATAGGGAAATTTCAACGCGTAAGCATTGAGAAATACCCGACATCATTAGCGTCGACCCAACGATGGCATAGAATAAATGTCCGTGTTAAGAAAAACCTGACATAGGCAGCGTTGACCCCCCGATGAATGCAAACGAATTTCAGGGTCCCAGCAGGAATCGAATCCAAGCATTTTGCATGGCAGTCAAACATTCTACCGCTGAGCTACGCCAGGTCTCGGAACTACTTTTCAAATAGACGCTAATCTTCGTGAAACGTCAATAGTGGTTGCAGTGCTGCCCACCTAATTTTATAAAAATACACGTGCACTCCTTTAATACTGCCGTCACGTCGGGTTAACGTCAATTGTGGTTAGTTGCCATGCGCTGAAGTTGATTTATGTAGCAGTGTCCAGGGCCAGCATCTTCGCGGGCATCAGCGCTCCATATCAGCTTCTGGTGTTGCTAATAGGCATGTTCCAGTTGACATCGTTGCGCAAGTGCAAACAACTGGTTACATAAACATCTGCAACACTTCAACATATGTCTGTGCGTGCAACATTTTTACATATACTTAGCGTCATTTCATGACGTGTCGCCCAATAAAAAAAATATTGCAACTAGGTTCCCTCCACATGCTTCGCATAACGTCGGTTCCCACGTGTTCTGCCGATTTTTCTCCCTTTCTCTTTCTATATTGCCCTCTATCCTTCTTTCCGTCCACCTCACGTTCACAATACACCACTTCAACCTTTCTCCTTTTTCCTACCCCTTGCTGTGCGATACTGCACATGGCTATAATATGGTTTACCCTCTCCCCTCCTTTCTTTCAGCTGCCCTCACACCTTTCTTTCCGCACCCTCACCTGCCCTTTTCCCCTCTCTCTATTACATTACAAGTTTGGCTATTTGTGTATTAAACTTCGTGACAGCTGGCACAAGTACTCAATTATTTAGGTCTTGCAGTGTTCTGTTTAGGTACTGTGGTCTTCGACTATTTCAACTCGGACAGGTCTCTTGTGAATCAAATCGAACGCCGAACTATTATAATGTCATAATCGAAGTTTCGAATAACCGCTCAAGCCTGAAATGAAGAGCACATTGCTCTTATGAGCGATGAGCGATGGACTTTCTTGAATGATCTGGCGCTAGCGTTCCATACTATCATTTGTCATCGCAACGCCCCCCCCCCCCCCGACTGCTTACCACAACCACAGGCCAGGAGTTTGCCGAACGTGACATTTCCAAGAAAGCTCGAAGTAAAACAGCGCCGGAGACAATGACAGGCCAGACGAAGGGAAGGACATGTACAAAAGGCGCAGTGACAACTGCAAGTTTATTCAGTATTTGCATATAATAAATACCACCTTCAAATGACATAGCAAAAGTCGTTCCAATTCCTAAACGCGGTAAACTCGCAAATGTGCTGTCATTATTTCGAACAGTAAGCTTCATCAACTGCATCAGCGAAGTCATGGAGAGAATGGTGCAACAGCGACTGCAGTGGTGTATAGAAGTCAGTGATGGATTTCCTGACCAATTATCTGGTTTTCGTCCACGTCGCAGTGCTTTAGACTCTGTTTTAGACCTTGTCCCTCATGTGGAGCGCGAGATGATATTCGGAAGAATGACAATTGCAGCTTTCCTAGACATGAGGTGTGCTTTTGACACAGACAGTACAAGTTTTGTACGGGCTAATATAGTCTAGAAATGATGGGACACCTACCTCGTTGGATTTCTGATTTTCTGACTGGCCGAACTGTATTCATGGCCACAAGCACTGGCAGCACCACGCCACGAGGACTGAAAGCAGGTGTATACCCCAAGGAATTGTATTAAGCCCTATACTGTTTAACATTGTAATACACCAACTGCCGACTCTCTTACCATAATTAGTACATTTTTCAATGTACGCAGACGATATCTGCCTCTGGTTGTCAGGGCATGAATGCCGAGAAGTGCAGGATCCGCTTCACGAAGGCATAGATATAACGGTGCGCTTTCTGACAAAATGCGGCATGGACGTTTCAGCAGAGAAATCTGCGGTGTTACCTTTTACTAGAAGACGTCATGACCAGCTAAACCTCTCGGTCAACCAAACTGTGGTAGTTGTGCGTAAGCATCGTTTGCTTGGCATAACTTTGGACCGCATGCTAACCTGAGGACCTCATATTTCCAAAATTGAAGATCGGGTCAACCAGACACTGAATGTTTTCTGATGTAATACAGGAACCAAATTGGGTGGCACATCACAATCCCTTCTGAAGGTCATAGGGCTCTTACTCGACAAGCCATCGCATTTGCGTTACCAGTGATGCAAAGTACATATGTCTCAGAAAAATGAGCGTAAACTAAACGACATAGTAGCCCGCAGTCTTCGTATTTGCCTGGGCATCCCGCACACAGCTCACAGTGTCCTCGTAATCACAGAAGCAAAAGGACCACTAATTCAAGTTCTTCGCATTTAAGAACTCTGCCGCCACTTCCTCCACTTATCGCAAACGCATTATGCCCCACTCGCTTCGTGAAAAACTTATTCAAAGAAACGGGTGAATTGGTGACACATGCCTTGCGAGCTTATGAGGTGGCACTTGAAAAAGGACAATATTCATTGCGGCCAGATATCAATTTTCCTCCTTGGCAGCTTACATCACCTCCAGTCACTTTGAACATCAAATAGATAAAAAATAGATCTTCGATACATTAGTTTGAAGCCACATTTCCAACGCTTCAACAAATGTGTAATTATCGAGACCGTTTCACATTTGTGTTCAGGGATGGCTCTTCAATAGACGAAAGCTCGACTGTAGCTTTTCATATACATGCATATAATATAGAAAAATATTTCCGACTTTCTCGAAAGACATCGTCTACAGCAGCAGAGCTTGTTGCAATATTATAATTTCAAAATTTATTGTTGAAAGCAAGCAAAAGTAAAACTGGGTAATATATTCTGACCCCTAAGGAGCACTGCAAATGATTAAGGATTTTTATTTTTATCTAGATTATGGAATCATATATTAAATATTAAAAATACCATGTGTTACCTGGACGGCCACAATACATGCTTTCAGTGGCTTCCAAGTCACGTAGGAGTGGTAGGAAACAAAATTGCTGACAAATTAGCTGCTGGAGCTAAAGTTCACTTGACACCAGCACCCGTTTATTTCTGAGAAAGTAAGAAGGCTCTTCCTGAACTGTGCCACAAATTATGCAAGTACGCTTGGTTTGACAAAAATACAAACTCATCGCTCCTATATCAAATAGATCCGTCTATCTGATTTTCACCTAGTCAAGAGATCGAGGGACGATTTGACACACTACTGCACCGTCTACGATTAGTTGTTGCATTCACACCTCACTTCTTATGCCGCATAAAAAGAAGGGCGTCCCCACACTGCGATCATGTAGATACGCCAGAGGAGCATATTATTATAGAGTGTCCGCAATATGGTCAACAACAGGCTGAACTGAGTGATCGCTTAAACCGACTCGACAGACGACCATTTACGATTAGAAAAATACTTGGACCGTGGCCACATTCTGATAATGAAAGGCGCGCAGTGAGCGCTTTCTATAATTTTTAATGGACACAAATCTAATTATATAACTGTCTTTCGTTCATATTATACCTTGCCACTATTTGTACGGACTCCTCCCTATACATTAACTGGACTATGCCCATACATATGTGTTCATTCATGTATCAGAAGCCCTGTAACGTATATAAAATGTACCTAGTGCCTCTGATTAGTTTTTGTTTCTTCTTTTATCCTTAAGGTTTCTTGTTTGTGTGCTTATCCCGTACATTACTATCATGATGTTGGAATAGCCGGCTCTAAGGTAGGCTTTCTTGCCATATTCTGCCAAATAAAAATAAAAATAAGAAAGTTACAAGAGATATGACAGTTTATCACGTGGTCATTCCTACTGCACGTGCAAAACGGTTACATCAAGAAATCTGACATCCTAATACAAAAGCATAACAAAAGGCGTGCTGACACAACTGTCCTAGCTAGAGCACCCTTTGTTAGAATACGCATTATGTATACGTGTCCTTCTGCTCGTCCAGCCTTTTCGGCGCTGTTTCAGTTCGAATACGAACCAACTATCCCAAAAGTACCTTTCGCCAAGAAAGCTATCATATATAATCTCACATTGATTGAGAAAAATTAAGGGACCCTAAAGCTTAGCCTTTCGGAGTTGAACGCAATACCGATATTCTGTTCTATAGTGCGCACTTCATACATTTGGTGCATTAAACCTTTTCGATTTTACTATGCACCCACTACGTTCCCTTAAGGAAATAGGCGCAGTAGCATGTGGAGGAACGTATTTTCATGCCTTCACAAGCAGACAGACGCAATGCCGTGGGGTAGAACATCTGCTTGCCACGCAAACGAGCCTGGTTCTGCAGTCCCCAATCTGATCCAGGATTCTTTTTTTATCAATTGTTTTATTATTTACATAGTTCGCAATTTTTTCACTCGCGGACAAAGTAAGATGATAGTTTTTCACTCACAACCCATGACGCCGACACCGATGCCTGAATTTCTGCGAAACAAGCTCTTAAATGCTATCGTTTTAACATAGTCGTTAACAACGCCGCTACCTTCTAGGTTAGAAGAGCCGTGCACCAACCGAGCAGAGATTCACATCTGCAGCGGAGCCCACGCTCCGTAAACTTTTGCGGGTGGGTGAGAAAGTGTACACGTCGCACCAAAAACTCGCAAGCGTTCTTGAAGAATCACCCTAACATAATCTAAAGCACCGCATGTACGTGCATATACGAGGAAACGCATGGCATGCCCACAAGTGCTTGTAATTGTCAGAGCGTACATGTAGCCCTCCCATATGCGCAGAGCCGAGACGGGCGACCACCGGAATAGCCTGCCAACCTACAGCTTCTGTTGCATCGTCCCCTGCTGCCTCGTTCGCCGTGTTTCAATGACGAGGTCACTTCGAAGTCTTTCGCTCCCGTGGCAGGTTACAAGCTTCTGCAAGGGACCGCCGCTAGGTCCTCCCATGAAGGTCCGGCACCGCTGTGGTCCATGCAGGGTGGGGAACATGGGAATTCAGCGACCACCGCTGCCAACTTGTATGGGCGAGGCTGCCCTCACTATATATACGCACATAAGCCTGACGCAAGTGTCCACAAACGTTTAAGTGCTCTTCGTTGTATCAAGATAGATAGATAGATAGATAGATAGATAGATAGATAGATAGATAGATAGATAGATAGATAGATAGATAGATAGATAGATAGATAGATAGATAGATAGATAGATAGATAGATAGATAGATAGATAGATAGATAGATAGATAGATAGATAGATAGATAGATAGATAGATAGATAGATAGAAAACCAAAAGAATGAGGAATGAAGAAAATAGAAAATACAAAATATGTTCCTGGCCATTTGGCTTCGTTCAATCCACAGAGCATGCAGCTACTACCTAGATTATCAGGCAGCATAAATCTATGCGTCCTGTTTCTTGCCTTCCGTCTTCTCGTCACTCGTGCGTCGTCGGACGTGTTGTGCAAAGGGGATTTCACTGCTCACCCTCGTCAGATTCTATTTCTGCAACTGCAATCCGTGACTGTCGCTGCTCAGATATATGCACTCTCAACGAATGTTATACAGTATAGTGCGCGCGTGCGTGCAACGACTGCGTGACCAGACCTTTGCTATATAGAGAAGCGCACGCAGTCTTCTACAGCGGTTGACGGCAGCGAGAGCGGCCCCAAGGGCACATTCGATCGGTACAATGGGCAGCTAGATCGGCCAAGGAACACACACTTCTGACAGTGCGAGTCTAACTTTGAAAGCTCACGATCCAAGTCTCGTGGTGAGTCGACAGCACCGCTTCGTCTTCGCGTACATGTATACCACCCACCGCGAGGATGCACGGCGTACGCGGTGATGCCAGTTCTCGATGGCAGCGGCCATCAGAAGTCTCCGTGCTCTTGGCGTGTGTGTCTCGACATCGACTTCCTGATTCGTTCCTACTTAGTCCCATGTTCTCGTGACGCTCGTTTCCAACGTGCTCGTAAATGGACGCTAAAGAGCCAACATTAAGTTAGGTTATGTTAGGCTGGAGCAACGTCTTTTTTAACCTTCACTTGGAATTATTGAAAGCAAGAAATATACCATGCAGCAAACTTTCAGCATGACAGCGATGACATTTTCCTACACTTTACGTTTACACGCAAACCAATGACGCCATACCCTGTTTACATCAATGGGCAGAGTGTCAAATATCCACGGACGCATCGTTTCCTGGGCATAATAATTGACAGAAGTCTTTCGTGGAGCCCACATTGTGCGTACTTGAAGAAGAGACTGCTATCTATTGTGCATATAATGAAATTCGTGTGCGGGAAAGCATGGGGAACTTCTGTGGCCTCCATGCTACAGCTGTACAGGGCCCTATTTCTGGGTCTATTGCGCTACAGCTTGCCGGTACTGACTAACACTTGCAAATCCAATACTCATTCATTGGAGAGTTTGCAGGGTCAGGCACTGCGTATCTGCCTAGGACTGCCCCGATGCGCTTCTACTTATGCCACAATCATGCTCTGCCAAAGACCATCCGGTCAGGACATATAGAGTTGTGGATTCCCTCAGAGCGCACATTCTACATGCTAGCCGTGTCCCCGACCACCACTTGGCCCTTCTACCCTCCGGAAGACCACGTGCTACGTTTTCAGACGTCATAGCCAAGCACCTAAACAGCATTCCATCGGGATATACGCCAGCTGCGAGAATGGCATGTCCTTTGTGGTGCCTCGACCAGCCGCAAGTACGTCTAGAAATTCCGGGAATCAAAAAGAAAAGCATTCACTCCAGAGTAGCATTGAAGCAAGCAACACTGCTATTATTACATGAGTTGTACTTAGACCGAACGCATATATACACTGATGGGTCCGTCTCGTCCAGCAGCTCATCAGGTGCCGCTGTAATTCCGGCTGCAGCAATGACAATCAAGTTTAAGTTGTCGCATATGACTACATCTACGGCATCAGAGCTTGCTGCTATAAGGGCTGCTTTACAATATCTTGTTCAAGAACTTCCAGGAAAATGGGTCATATTCTGTGATTCGAAGGCAGCGCTTCAGAGTTTGCAGTCTGCCATGCGTAGAAGGAGTCATGACCAATTGGTACAAGAAATAAGACATTGTCATCATGAAGCTCTAGCACGAGGGCATGATATTATATATCAATGGCTGCCTGGACATATCGGTATTACCGGAAATCAATTAGCCAATGATGCAGCCTGCTCAGCCAATGAAGGAACCCGTGTAGTCCCGATTACTCTATCAAGGAATGATGCAGCAAGACAACTCTACCTGCTGGCTCGAGATATCACGCACGTTCTGGTCGTCTACCAGCTTCCAAAGGTGTCAATTTTATGAACTGGATCCTTCGCTCAAGCTAAAGCTACCATCACAACTTTCCCGCTCCGATGCGACACTGTTATGCCGCCTTTGGCGGGGTGTTGCATTTACAAAGGTGTACTCCTTTCGCATTGGTATGGCAGACACTCCTACATGCGACTACTGCGGAGGTGAAGAGACCATCGAACACGTCCTGTGCAGCTGCGCTTGCTACGACACACAGCGATGCCAGCTCCGGATGGTTTTGAATCAACTTGACCACGGACCATTTTGTATGCAGAAGATACTAGGACCTTGGGCATCTGCCTCAGTTGCGCAGAAAGCAACTAAAGCACTGCTACTTTACCTAAAGTCAACAAACCTGAGCGACCGCCTGTAGACTGTGTGTGCTCCCCGAGTGTGCTCGTGATTGTGTGTACTTTCTCATCTCTCTGCAACCTCTTTTCTCCCCTTTATCCCTTCCCCAGTGCAGGGTAGCAAACCGGATGTGCGTCTGGTTAACCTCCCTGCCTTTCCTTGCATCTTTATCTTTATCTCTCTCTTATGTCAAGAGAGCCGAGGGCATGCAGCTAAGTAAGTAGGTGTAAAAGAAGCCGGAAAATAGCCGTTACGCTGCAGTTACTAACACTGCACACTGATCTTAGTGTGGAGATCAGTGATACTGACAATGCGTGTTAGCGAAGAGAGAGAGTGAGAGAACTGTTTATTGTTATAGAGAAGCTGATACATGTCGGCCTGAATGAATTTTCTGGTCTTCTACTCAGCGTTAGGAAGCTGTTAAAAAGAAAGGAGAGAGAGAAGGTCTTGTTGATGATGATGAGCGTGGTGGTGATGAAGCGAAACCTTAGAACAATTTAAAGTCTCTTGTCGAGTACTGTCTCTCGTAAAAACTTTTTGGTCAGCGCTTTCAGAATATCACGCAGACGACGAAGCGACTATCTCAACACATGTTTTGGGGGTGAAGCTCCCTAATCCGTGGGTCGTGCGTCCGCGATGAATGTAGTAGTAGTAGTAGTAGTAGTAGTAGTAGTAGTAGTAGTAGTAGTAGTAGTAGTAGTAGTAGTGGTAGTAGTAGTAGTAGTAGTAGTAGAAGCAGCAGCAGCAGTAGTAGTGGTAGTAGTAGTTTTTCTTTGTTGTTGTTGTCGTCGTCATCGTCATTGTTGTTGTTGTTGTTGTTGTTGTTGTTGTTGTTGTTGTTGTTGTTGTTGTTGTTGTTGTTGTTGTTGTTGTTGTTGTTGTTGTACGTAGTCATCTCCATGGCCGCACCAGAGGAGCGGCACGCGCGTATACCCTTTTCGATTGAGGAAGAAACCCGCGCACGTTAACCATAAATAAAAAGATAGTTGTTTCTGATTAAATAACTTACAGATACGAGTATTGGTGACTTAGTCTCCAATAAACTTTGTCTTGAATTTGATGCTTCCTTGAAAAAAAAACTAGTATCAGAAAGACCCGCTTCGAGCACCATCTGACCTTAAAAGGTTGCCATGTAAAACTCACTGAGCGTGACCTCCTTTGTTTTAGCAAGGTTTAACGAGGGTTGGGCTGGGCTGCAGTGCCATGAATATAGTGAACTGGTATATAGCCATGAACTAGAAGCAGTGAAAGGTGGGAAGTAGACACGAAGCGCAGGCCGTAAGAAAGTGCGCGAATGCCACCTCTCGTTTAGTCCTTGGAATGCCCGCTGGATGGCGGTATACTTCTTTATGCTGAATATATGATGAAAGGATGCGAGATGGTGGTACTTGGAGCGTTCACTAGATGGTCGGACGGACGGATGGACGGACATAGAGACAGATGCACGGACGAACGCATGGACGGACGCAGAAACGTACTCACGGACGAACGCATGGATGGACGCACAGATGGACCGATGCACAGACGGTCGCACAGAAGCAAGTACGAATGGACGGATGGACGCTTCACTCCACTCATAATCATGCACTCCGTGGATATGCTGGGATTTTTCGAGAAACTTGCTGCTTGCAACATTTCATCAAGACGGTGGCCATAAAACTTCTTTGCGTGATAAATCGTGGGCAGGCGCACAAGATATGTTCAGTTGCTTCAGGGGGCCACAGGCCTCGAAATTGGGGCTGTCTGCACGGCTGATAAGGTGTAGGTAACGAGGAATGAGCGCCACACCTATCCGGTGCAATAAGCTTGTACTGCACCTCTTTCATGGTTGGCGGTAATCTATAACATGCATTTATGTGTCGAGTTCGTGAAGACGGAGATGATGGTGACTTGGTAAGGACCAATATGCTACTGTAGTTTCTCGGAAAAGTGTATACACAACAGCGGTAATATCCGGTCGTGAAAATGGAATAGTCAACACTGCGGCGTTATTGTGAGTCGGCCTAAGTGCCCTGGAATCCTGGAATTCACTGATATACGACGGCTACATTTCAGATATATATATATATATATATATATATATATATATATATATATATATATATATATACACGTTGTGTGATTCGGGCACTTTTTGAGCGAAAAGATATTATGGCCCCCGTTTAAGCACCGATGCACCGAATCTATAACCTCGGCTTGTTGCTTTCGATCCAGAAATATATTCCAGCTGCAGGGAGGGGCTGCGTCGATATCTAACGAATTACCTCGCGGATGGCCAGAATCTCTGCCACTGTCGATGTTGTTAGATGGTTGAGACAGAAGCGTTCGTTTGTCTTCAAACTTGGCATGACGAACGCCGCTGTTGAAGCAGTGGGTAACACAGACTCATCAGATTAATACATGAGTGGAAGAGGTATATTTTGTAGATATGAACTATAACGTTAGTTGTTTCACGTCACATGAAGGTATACGCAGTTTTTCCCCACACCGGCAATAGGCACACCTCAGGTCTCGATAACGTACATCCTCGTACCTCTGCAACTTTCGCCGGAAGAAAGCATGAGGGAATGATGCTCTCATGGCGTGAGATTGCTTCCGCGAAACCGCTGTTCGGTTGGTGCGTATGAATCGTCGACAAAGGATGACGATCATGATGGGTCGGAGATATACTCTTGAAGGTTCGCATGAAAGATAGCTGCCTATTGGAGTTACGCATGCTTCCGCAACCACTCCTATTCTTGAAATACATGTATTCAAATACAGGCGTTGAAAATATGTCTTAGGCTGCCGCGCTGCATCGTGGCAGTTCAAGACATATTCTGAATGCCTGAAATTGCAAGCTTTGCAATGTACGCAGGCTGGACAGGTGAATACTGGTCATAATGGGTAAGATATATATCGCAGCTAGTGTACGAAAAGGTCCCCACACTGTTGGAGCAATGACCCTTTTGATGGGCCCCATTTCTTGCCTGCGATATATCTAATCATGTGTACGAAGCTGCTTAGTTGGGACCGAAGCATCGGCACATGCTTCGATCAAGGATGCAGCGCGCCATGTGTTTAGCGCCGTAACGGGCTTGATCAGAACAACCTAGAAGAAGAGCTACTTAAGAGAAAAGTTCACGAAATCATGTGGGTAGTTTATAATACATCTCAGGCATAAAAATTAATTATACCGATTTCTGAAGGCCGGTTTTTTTTTTGAAGTTACATTAGACTACTTCACGAGGGTAAAATAAAGAACGCTGGTAACGTTTTGAAAAAGAACTGGGGCGCAAAGTTGACAAATCTGCGACTACGAGTCAAGGCGAAACCTCTACGGAGGAGAGAAATGTGAGAACTACGTGCAGCACCTGCACCTAGCGAGCTTCTGGCGACCTGCACTGCGTGTAAACTCTTGTGTCATTCCCGCCGATATACGCTGACCGCCAAAACCTGTCCACTCTGGCCTGACCGCTGTCGCGAAATCCATCACTCTGCGGGGGCTTCCGCCGTTAAAGCGAGTCGTTGCGCGGTTCATTGTGCTTCTTTCGTTTCTATAGCGTGATTTATTGGCACTGCTGTTTTTTTATTTTTGCTCTCTCGTTCGTAAAAAGTATGGCACTCGTCTGGTCTGCCAATGCTCGGCTACATTTCACTCACGGTCGTTCTATAGTTCTAGAACTCTCGTACAGCACCCGGTGTACCAGTAGGCCTAGAAGATCGCTAGAGGTCACGCGGGGCAGCATACGCAAACAGCAACTAAAGGTTGATCGTGCTGCTACTTGCGCCGCTGAGGTGGGTGCAGTGGGCAAAGGAGAGACGTATATAGATAGACAAAGGAAAAACGAAGAAGTGAACCAGAGGAAGCCTCCGGTTTGCTACCTCGTAGTTGGAAACGGAAAGGCAGTGAAAATAATGCAACAGGTGAGTCGTGACTCATGACTGTAGTCATGACTGCTAAGTCATCACTGTAGCAACGTCCAAGTACGACACACCAAAATTGTTTGCGAACAACGTCACAGTATGTCATTCAGTGAGTGAGAAAGTGGATGAGTGAATGAGTGAGTCAGTGAGGGAGTGAGGGTGAGTGAGTGAACGAGGAAGCTAGCGAGCGATATTATTAGCCATGCAGTTAAGAAAACGAACATTAGCACTTCCTCACTTGAGCTACCTGCTTCTTGCGTTTTGTAGATAGAATAATAGTGCTCTGTTTATCTAGATGAAACAATTGCTGTGATATTTAAAGGTTTGGTTAAAACATGGCGTTCCAATTTGGTGACTTTTCTTCTTTTCTTTTTTCTTTTTTCCTCACAAGTTCTACCTCTTCACACACATGTCGGGCTTAGCTATTAGACAAAAAAATGACGCCTGGGGTGGGTCGAGAGAAAGTGTCGCTGCGTTATGCCACAGCAGTAATTCTTAACGATCCCACACAACGCGCTCCAAGAACAAGGAGCAAAGTTAGCGCAACCGTGACAAACCATCTGTATACCTAACGCCGATAAATTTCCGCCTTGTTAAAGAAGAGTTACGGCGCGGTGTTTCTAAAATGCAACATTACACGCGTCCTGTTGTTTTCCGAACCGGCGAACCGCGACTAATCCTCCCTCCTCTCTCTTCCTCCAACCATACCCTCCTTCTTCTTTCTTTTTTTTTCCTGTGCCTTCATTCTTATGTAGCACACTCTCTTCACAATTTGATACAATTACGCGCGCGTGTCCGCAATGTCTACAATGCAGAATAAGCAAGTGAGAAGAAACACTGCCGCCGGCGCGCGCAGCGCCATTCGACCGGCACACCTGCGGCATGATATCGCAACTAGTTTTGCAGCCGGCTCACATCTCGGGATAGAGGCGTAGCTCACATCGTAATGGCTATGCAAGTGGCTCTGCTTTTTATGAACCATTGAGCCCAGTCTGCGTTATCATCCATATTATATATATTTTTAAGTCAGAGGTGTCTAGGAAGGACTGCGGCCAACCGGTGGCGCTGGCTCCTGTTTTCTGACAAATGTCACTTACGCCAGTAAACTGATTCTAAATCTGAAAAAAGTCACCCAGATCCAACGATATTGTAGCATTATAATGTTCAAACAGTTTTTTTTGTGCCTTTTAATTAAGCTCCGCAGGTGGTCAAAATTTCCGGAGTCCTCCACTACGGCGTCTCTCATAATCAAATGGTGGTTTTGGGACATTAAACCCCACAAATCAATCAATTAATTATTAAGCTGCTAGAAGCATTTGCCAGTACAAGTCTATGCAAAAGGATTAATAAACAGTTTGTTGGAACATTTTAATAAAATGCTGTGCAATACAGGCAAATGACGCGTACAATTCAGTCTTACTTCCAACTTCGTACTTGAATAACCACATCACCACTGCGCGAGATATCCCATGCAATGTGGCTGCTTAACAAGAAGCAGAAACCAAGAACCGTGGACAGAAGCATAAATTGATTGATTGATTTGTGGGGTTTAACGTCCCAAAACCACTATATGATTATGAGAGACGCCGTAGTGGAGGGCTCCGGAAATTTTGACCACCTGGGGTTATTTAACGTGCACCCAAATCTGAGTACACGGGCCTACAACATTTCCGCCTCCATTGGAAATGCAGCCGCCACAGCCGGGATTTGATCCCGCGACCTACGGGTCAGCAGCCGAGTACCTTAGCCACTAGACCACTGTGGCGGGGCGACAGAAGCATAAAGGCAACTCCACGTGCATCGCCGGAGAAATGGTAATCTGAATTCAATATCATAATTACCATAACTGCGCTGGCCCTAGAAGCGAATTGCGTTACAAACCACATTTGCAAGATTAATGATGACGTCCAACGTAAAATGGTTTCAAGTAATGCCAATACTAAGGCACCCCAATTTATTGCGCGTGCTCTAGGGTCAGTCAATTCAATTCGCTCCGTGGGAAATCGTACACAACCGCATCGCAGATGTTTAGGCATTGAAGAAATAGGTGAATCGGGCCAGACATGCAATAAACGAATCATTAACCCTCTCAGAAACAAACCACTTGGTATAATCTCAAAGGTTCAACGTTGTACAAAAGAGGTTAATCCGCACTCCTGTTGCTTTAGGAACTGAACTTTCCTTCTGTATATTGGAGGCTCCTTGCCCTATTCACGAGTCGTGATGTTTCCAACCCTCCATGGTGGTCGAGTAAATATATGGTGCTCGACTGCTGCCTCGCAGGTCATGGGTTCGAATCCCGCTCTCGGCGGCCGCATTTTGCTGCAGGCGAAACGCTAGGTGCCCATGTACTTGCATCTGGATGCACGTTAGAAACAGCAGATGGGTGGAATTTCTGAAGCCCTTCATTATTGCGTTCCTCATAATAATACAACAGATTTTGGGCGTAAAACTGCCAGTTATATGCAATGTCTATGTTGCGCATATTTACTCTGTGTATGTGTATAATAAATATGCGCAATCTTGTCTTTGTGGGTTTCATTAAGACTATTACGTGAGTATGTATCACGTCGGGAGCAGCTTTCAGGGGGCTATGCCGGCTGTGAGGCATTTAGTAACTTCCTACATAACCTTTAATCAAGCAGGATGATGATATTTCTTTGTTATTGTTTTTAATACCACCATACGTGGTAACCCACCTGACTTTAGCAGATCTGGTTAGCTAGTGTTGTCTTTTAATTTGAGTCTCTTTTACTTTTCAAAGATTTTTCATTGTGTGTATCAGAAATCAGCGTTGCCCAAGTCATTACATGTTATGAAACTGTTATGGCCCGAGTTTGTGCTAATCCCGTTGCATTTAGCTGAAAGATTATTGTGGCACGAATGCTAGAAGACCACTCGAAAATACTCTATTAAACATACTGCAGTTAAAGAAAGGTCCTGTCAATCCTGCGCGACTTTGTCACAGCCCATACACTAGCGAAGATGTTGACGCGTCCAGCTCCCCGTCCAGCTGGCTTCATCGAAGAATGACACAGCTAAGGCGAACAATAAACGAAACTACCATTCCCGAAATGTTTCACCATCTAATATCTTCTCTACAAACAACGACTACAGCTCATCCTAGGTACGGGGAGTGTACGAATGGCCCACTGTTAAGGTGGACACGTCTATCATTTAAATATTTGCACGGTTATTCAGCAGTGATTCAATCACCGCTGTAAATGTAAGCATGGGAAATAGACTCGTTCATTTTGAGGCACTGCACCAGGTCACCTAATGGCAGACAGAAATCAGGTGCTTTTTTTTTCCTTCTTCAATAATCCCTACCACCACCACCACCACCACCACCACCACCACCACCACCACCACCGCCACCACCACCACCATTCTGTAACACTACACCAGGGCAGATGGTGCAGGACATGGTTGTGCAGAGTGTGACTGCGGTACAAAGGTCCTACAAGTTTGCAAGCCTCTACCCTCGCTATGTGGTGGTCTTCTTTTCAGAATTTATGGACAACAGAATCGCACAAGCGGCTGTAGGCCTATAGTAACACCGTTCAAGAATGACGGACAGTGACGTTGTGCATGCGGCCCCTATTTCTCTCCGTTTCTTCATCCAGCTAACCTTGAAACGCCTCCATACTTTTTTTTTCCTGCGCAGGGCAGCAAACTAGTTATTCTAAATTCCCTAACATTTCTGCGTTTTATTTCTCTGTCTCATATTTTCCTTCCAGGAATAACTGTGGAAAGAACTAATACAGTAATAGACAACAACTTTAATCCTTCTTTCCTCTAAAGCTCAAGTTTCTGAGAGTAATCTAGATGGCATCCTCAACAGAAAGAATTCGGTGGTCGATGGAATCGTTTTGGTGGCTTCTTTTGACCTCGCTTGTTACAAATTCCCGTGCAAGAGTGCGAAGTTTACGAATAACTGCGCCAGAATAGCCTCACTGCACACGCCGTATTTTAACCGCCACTTCCGACCCCCGGTTCAACTATAGCATATTCCAGGCACTGTAGTTCAATCTTCTTGCTTCCGCCATTTTATACTCAATGTTGATAGCCTGTCCTCGCGCAACGCCCCGTTCACGAATCACTTGCGCGTTCAGCAAACTTTCTTCTCGAGTCATCAAAAAAAAACAAAAAAAACGCGGAAACAAGTGATACGTCCGGCCTTCAGCCCTTCCCCCCCCCTCTTTACTCTCCCTCGCACTTCTTTTCAAGTCAGTGTGTGTGCGCGTTCCTCCCAATGTACACAAACATACACGAAACGCGTGCGCGTTCGCACGCGTTGCCTCTTCGCACCGGTTTCCGCAGGGCGCTTATAAATCATCCGCGCCGGTAGGCTTTCATCGTTCTGGCCAGCTCGGCCCCTGGCGTATCACTGCAACCCCAACTTCCCCCGATTTCTTGCTCCTCCAACTCCCTCTCTCATCTCCCTCTTCTTACAATCTGCTCATACTCTCGGTCCAGCGAACGTTGAACACGTTCTTTGCGCAAGGCCCGACGGGGCGAGGCAAAAGGCCATTTTCCGCTGGCTGACCCGTACAACCACTTCTCAGCAGCCGCTTGTTCTCTGGCGCCCAGTCTGCTGTTGCTGCTGCTGCTAGCAGTCTCTCGACAACCAAGGAACCGTGGAACCGTGGCGTCTCGTTAGCAGCCGAGCGTGCAAACCGCCCGTGAAACGCGCCGGCGAGTCGACTGACTCGCTTGCTCTTTTCCTCGATGGTTGCGTGTTGTGCGGAGAAGCGACAGGTGCGCCCGGACACAGTGACGCTTGCGCGCGTGCGCGTTTATTTATCATTTTTTTCTTCGTGCGCTCCGCGCCGTTGGATGATTGATGGGGAAGTGAGAAGCCGAGATCTTCAAGACCATTTAACGCTGTCGCCGGGTAAGACTTTCTCGCTCAGGTTCGTTCGTTACGATGAAAAGGCTGGAACGACGCCGCAGTGATGGGTGCCTGGGTTTTCAAAAGGTGTCTAAGAGTGATTACTTCAGCGTTGGAATGCGGTTGCAAGCACGAAGGGACACAAGAAAAGTTGGAGGATGAGAAAGGTGCTTGAGCAAGTTGCGTAGGCCTTTAGCCAAGCACGAATCAATGTTCAATTAAATCACGCCCAGCCTGCAAAATAGAAGCCGCAGTCACAAGTTATCTTTCGCTACACAAAACGCACGTGTGCCTCATTACAGTCATGGTTATGTGCGCCTGTGGCCGTTGTCTCATAATTAGCTTTTACCAACAAAACACTTTAACATTACTGCCTCTAAAATTTATTTGTCGTCTGTGGACAGGGTTGCCAAATACTCGAAGAGAAAAAGAGCCACAAAGTTAACCGGACTCTTCACATGCCATTTTTTTAATGTATCTGTGTTAAAAAATCACGCAAACAAAAGCTCAGGCATTCACGTAAGAGGCGCATGCAGTACTTCGTGCGCGTACAGTGATAAAAATGGGCCTGTCATTTCCAAACTAATAAAATAGAGCAATCGACATAACAAACGTCATGGCTGACAAGCACCGCCGCACCGGTAGTCATATACTTAATAGTCAAAGTAGTAGTCAAACTTCAATAGTTGCCTTTATTGTCCCTTCGGGGCGACAAAATTTTTCTCTTTTATGGCCGTGACCCTGTCAATGATATGTGGGGTTTAACGTCTCAAAACCACCATGAGAGACGCCGCAGTGGAGGGCTCCGGAGATTTCGACCACTGGGGGTTCTTTAACGTGCACTGAAATCTGAGAACACGGGCCTACAACATTTCCGCCTCCATCGGAAATAGAGCCGCCAAAGCCGGGATTCGATCCCGCGACCTGCGGGTCAGCAGCCGAATACCTTAGCCACTAGATTACCACGGTAGGGTTACAAAAACAACAGAATACACGCGCTTTCATTTTTTACAAACACATGCTCTTGACATCGGGTTTGGCCTACCGATGTGCCTCGATACCATCGGTGGCCAAGAAGAGCGTTAAGAAAGAGCTTGCTGATTTTCTACACTTTCATTCAATTATGTGGCAAAATATATTCAAATAAATGTTCTTTTGAGCTACATGAAATCTAGAAGAGATTGTCTTGAACATTATTCACGTTCTTTTTATGTGAAAAACGAATGAAGCACTTTCCTTACCCTGAAAAAACAAACAAACCTGAAAACATCTTCTCGGTTTAGACGTTACGTACTGGTAAATTAGGTGACCGGAAGATTTTTAGGGGCACAAGGCTTCCAATCTCGAAACCGTCTATATGAACCGCGTGCATCCACTTTAGCCAGCGTTCGCTTAGGGTGGCGCCACATATACAGCTCAGACTATTAGCGCATGAGGCGGATAGCGGCTAGAAAGACTGAACGAGCCACCCGCCAGTTACGTACGTTACAGTGTTGCCTGACCTATATGAGTTCCATTAATAATGTAAAAACCATGGAGGCCGGGACGCGTTCTGGGTGCACCTAATTGCTTCCGACATACTGAATAAAAAAATGCAACTACACCGAAGGTTACCGAGTGATGGTTTTAGCGCATATTAGCTGTTGATTTCAGTGCCAGAACATTAGCCAAAAAGTATAGCCAAGTAGCCGACGTCATTTCTTCTGTCACCATGACCTTTCAAAAGTAGCCGATCTCGTGTAAAGTAGCCAAATCTGCCAACACTCTCTGTGAGTGCACGTCCGCATAGGCGATAGTAACAAGATTCACGTGCGAGCTCTGTTCTGTTCTGTTTTAACTATTTTGCTGTGAAGAGGTTGAGGTGCCTATTGCCTCGGCTACTCCATGTCACAAAGTTCTGCAGCGAAAAATAAAATAATAATACAGAATGGTACCCAAAAATTAACAATACGGAAAAGAAAAAAAACAAAAAAACACATAATAGCACACTGAAACCAGTTCAAATAACATGCCAATACACAGTTTCTTCACGCAGTTCACACAGTCATAAACTACTTACACGCACACCTTACTACTCTAGTGTCAGTATATACATGACCACAATTTACATAATACCCATCTCTGGCTGTCAATCATAGGCGCTTGTCCAGTCCGGTCTCCACTAAAAAGTCTGTCAGTAAGATTATTGCCTTTTTCTGGAGATGCATCTCAGGCCATGGTCCAAGTAGTTTGTTTATTGTGAGGGGCCGTCTGTCCAAACTTGCTAATTTGTTCTTTAATTTTTCTCTTTCATTCGCGTATTTAACGCACTCCAAAAGAATATGGCGAACATTTTCTTCTGCATGACCACAATGGCATTCCGGTGAGTTGGATCGATGTATCTTGTGCAGGAAGCTGTTTGTCTATGCTACTTCCAATCTAAGTCGGTGAATCAATGTCTCTAGGTGCCGTGGGAGGTCTGTCGCTATGAAAAATTTTCTGTGTGGATCGACTTCATAAAGTATCGTTTCCTTTGATTTAGGGCTCTCAAACCACTTCTCCATCGTACAATGGTTAGCTCCTTGCGATATAAAGTGTCGAATATCTGCCCCAGACATAGGGATTGTGCAATACCGTCCTTCCTTCAATGCTTTCTTCGCGAGACTATCAGCATCTTCATTTCCCTTTATTCCAATGTGGCTGGGTATCCATTGGAATACGATGTTGTGACCCTGCGATGAGGCATATTCCACAGTTTCTGCGATACATTGTGCTATTTCACCATTTTTGTAAGGTGATCTCACATTTCTGATTAGCTGAAGAGCAGGTTTGCTATCAGTGCATATCACCCATTTTCGTGGCTCGGGATTCTCGCAGATAAGCTTAACTGCTTCAAAGATAGCCACCAATTCAGCTGTCGTCGATGAAGATTTGTGCGATAATTTGTACATCTTGTTTTTCTGAATTTCGGGTATAAAGAAAGAACAGGCTGACGCTTCTTCTGTGCATGATCCGTCTGTATATATCTTCGTTTTTTTCATTATGCATTACATGAAGCTGATGAAGTACCAACTGCGCCGCTACTAGATGTGCCATGTCTGCTTTCTTCTCTATGCCGTCTATTTCACAGATAACGTTGAGAAGTGGCAACGTCCAAGGTGGTTTTGAAGGCTTCCATTGTTTAAATTCTGGTACTACTGCGTGAAATGATGATATAGTATCCTGTAGTCTCGTTGCCGTCCTTTGCGTTAGTGCGCCAGCTAAAAGTGACTTTCATGTTGCGTGAAAATTTTAAATAAATTTCGAGATGTTTCTTTAGTTCGGAGTACTGCCAAAGGTGGCTCTCGAGCCTCCGCATACACTAAAGCACTGGAAGTTGACCGTGGTAAACCCAGACATATCCTCAAGCTCCTTGCCAATAACAAGTGAAGTCTCCTTTTGGGGGAGGCTGGGAGTCCGTGCAGCAGAGACAGTGAGTAAGTTACGATGGGGTGCATCCAGGCAACATGTAGGGCTAATAACGATTCTGTAGTACCACCCCATTTGGCCCCGCAGAGATGCCGGAGGATTCGAATGGCCTGATTCACTTTTTGTTCCAGGGACTGAACATGAGGCGACCATGTTAGTCTCCGGTCTAAAATTACTCCCAAGAATTTATGAGTTTTAACCATTTGAATAGGCTGATTTTGCAGAATAATCTGGAAATTTCCAGGTCTTTTTAATGTAAACGGTAGTATGGCTGTTTTAGCCAGACTCAGTGCCGTACCTCTTTTTTTTTTAGAAAATGGTCTACATAATCCAATCCTTCTTGTAGAGTGTGTTGTGCATCCAAAAACGATGGACCAGACGTCCATATACTTATATCATCATCATATACTGAACATCTGATGTTAGGTGGAAGATTATACGGGAGCTGCGCCATGAATGCATTAAAGAGAGTAGGGCTTAGCACGCTGCCCTGTGGCACTCCTTGGTTGACGACATGTTCTGACGTTGGGCCCTCCTGCCTAACTACAAAAATTTTCCGGTGCTTCAGGAAGTCAGCGATCCAACGCAGTATCTTGCCCTTGAATCCCTGTAACGCCAGGCCTTCCAGAACGTGAACGTGACTCACTGTGTCGTATGCTCGGTGGACATCAAGGAATACGGCGACAGTGATGTTTCCTTGCGTTCGTTGGTTTTCCACATCTGTGACCAAATGCAGAATGCAGTCCATTGTGCATCTACCTCTTCTGAAGCCGGCTATGCTTTCTGGTAGTAGATTTTTTATGTCTTGCCACCATAAAATTTGTTCATTGATCATTTTTCCATCACTTTTGAAAAGCAACTTGTCAAACTAACCGGCCTAAACGAGTCCAACTGCATAGGGCTCTTCTCTGGCTTCAGCAACGGTACTACTTTTGATATCTTCCAACTTTCCGGAACTTTTTTTTCTTGCCAACTTTTATTATAGATGTCCAACAGGTGTAATTTTCCTTTTTTGCACAAATTAGCAAGAGCAGCGTATGTAACTCCATCTGTTCCTGGTGAACTTGTTCGTTTTACTGAAGACAGCACATATTGGAGTTCCTCTGGTGTGAAGTTGTCATCCAGATCTGATGAACTGATCGCTTAGAACTTTGTTACAACCGCCGAAGCAGATTCTGCTGAGGATTTATATTCGCTAGTTTGGGCGGTCTCTCCATTTCTCAGTATAAGATCGCAAAATTATTCGGCAATCACACGTTCGCTAACTTCTCGAGACAGCGCTAGAGCCTGTAGTGGCCTCGAGTGGACTACTGGCTGTCGGAGGGCGCGTACCATGTTCCACAGTTGAGTCGCCGAGGTAAATGGGGAAAGTAAGGCACATAAATCTTGCCACCTTTTGGTTGAAAGCTTCTGCAGTTGGTTACGCATTGCAGAATGTACTTTCTGTGCAACCTTGAAATCTTCTAAATTACCCGACCTGCGATATCTTCTTTCAGATCGGCGTCGTATTGCCCGAAGCCTCTCATACTCAGCGTCAACACCCGAATACTCATCTGGAACGGGTACTGCATGAGTTGCTTTTGTTAGAAAATTTTTTATCTTCGATGCATACGTTTCTGCGTCAGAACAAGGTTCAAGATTTTGTCTCTGTAGTTCTCGAAAGATTGCCCAGTTTGTAATTCTTGTTGCGCGGTTATTTTTCGTTTTCTTCAACTTTGGGTGATATATGAATACTGGCAAGTGGTCACTGCCTCTTGTGTCAGCGTCTGCAGTCCAGTCTGCTCCAGCCGCTAATTCAGAGGAGCACACAGTAATGTCTAGTACGCTGCAGTAGTTATGCCCCCGTAGAAATGTCGGAGAACCATGCATCATTTAGTATAGTGTAACCATAATCTTCGCATATTTTTACTATAGCAGATCCCCTTACACTGCAGCGCTCACTACCCCACAATTCATGGTGCGCGTTAAAATCACCACATATATATTTATGGGATCATGGTCAGATCCACACACTGCAGCCAACTCTGCGTATGAAACTTTTGCTTGAGGGTGCACGTAAACACTAACTACAGTTACAGTAACGTTACCAAACTTCACCTTGCATCTAACAAATTCCGGCGCATCTGTTTTTGATGTAGCCACAAGTGTCGACGGAATATCGCGTCTCACACACAACATCAATCTGTTTTTTTGCAGCAGGACGTTCTGCTTGGTACCCCACATAATTGGACAAGCGAAAGTTAGTGGATACTCTTGTTTCGGAAATACACAAGTTCGGAAACCCGTGCTGAGCGACGAATTTCCTAAAATCTGCACTCTTATTCTGCAAACCGTTGCAGTTCCACTGGAATGCGAGGTCAATGCGCTTTTTCTTTTTTTCGGCATAATCTCACGAAATAATGACGTGACCCTACGACATGACATCACCTCCTGTCAATGTCTCACTCAATGTCAGTTCACTTCACCATAGTGATTGACCACAGTTCACTTCACCATACTTCACCATAGTGATAGGTGCTATGGTGCTCGGCAGCTGACGTTAAGGTCACAGGTTCGGTCACGGCAGCGGCGGTCACATATCGATGGAGATGACATAAAGGTAGACGCCCGCGTACTGTGCCATGTCAGTCCACGCTAAAGAAACACCCGTTTGTCGAATATCCCAGAGCCCTTTACAACGGCATCCTTCACAATCATGTCGTGGTTTTGAGACTTCAGCCCCAAAATATTATTATTATTATCATTTAGGTTCATGGCTGAGCGAGGGGGGCGGGATAGCAAACACTTATGTTAAGCGCAAACGTTCACTTTTACTGTAAGCAAACACATTTAAAACAGGATGCGTAAGCTCGTCACCTACCTGAACTCCCCGAAGAGAGTCGCTTGTCATGAGTGAACCCTCCCCTCCCATGCTATCGAAAAAAAAAAAACCTGGTGTTACCCCTAACATACGCAGTCGTGCCGCATTATAGACATTTTCTTTAAATAAATAAGCTTGTTTTTTTTATCCTTCAAAATTAAACCATATACGCGGATACAAGTTTTTTTTCATAATAATGATCGACAATGCAAAGGAACAAATTAATTCCGGTAGCCACGTTTACGACTACGAAAGGTCAAAATATCCTCTAGCAATTACATTTGAGCGCGGGTTTAAGACGTTTAACACAAAACGTGTTATCGATACCGAACTGTGTAGTGTTCAATTCGTGACAAAAAATTACAGTGAAAGCAATATATAAATATTTCGGTAATCTTGATGCTCTGATTACTCAAAAACCTTATTATTATCATCCCTCCTTTCTGTTCCCACCGCTGCAACTATCAGCCAGTAACGCAGTTTCAGCGCTCACTCTTAAGTTCATGGTCTCCTCTCAACCGCGGCAATGGTTTTCCACTGGCGTCTCCAACCCGAATAAGGCCCGTGGAACCCACCTGCTCATTCTGCAGACGGTCTCACAATTCGTCAACAGCTAACGAGCGAGTTGGCCACGTTTCTGTTGGCGTACCGCAAACTTAAGCGCATTTAAGCGTGCGGCACCTGCCTTGTTCACCGAAGCAGGCAAAACAGCAAGGCCGCAGAAGGAGGGGGGGGGGGGAGTGCAGGAAGCACGTTGTTTAACTCTGTTTGTCCAAGCCAAGCGGGCCGGTTAACGTAGCGGCGACAAACAAGCAACCAGGCGCTTGGCGAGTTGCTTGGGCGCCCTCGCCCTTTCTTCGGTACAGAATACAGAGAACGAGGGCTATGCGAGAGTGAGCTGGCAGGTTTGTGGGAGCAAGGTGGTTATGCGTTTACGCTTGGCCTGAAACACAAGCGGCGCCGTTACGCCCACGAGCATGGCTACTAGAGGAGAATCCTGCCCGAGGATAGCTACGTGTCTTCGAAGAATCATTTCCTGTCGCTTACGCCGTTACGGAAACTTAGGGAAACGTGCTCACGCGACTCTACACGGGTCAGACTGCAGACGAGAATGCGCCTTTGCAAGAAGAGAGAGAAAAGGAAAACAAATTGGGTGGTCTTGCTGTTGATTGCGAGCGGACACGCGCTGCGTGACTTTGGGCCGTGCGCGTTAGGTTCTGCGTGTCACCTGCGACTTTTTTCATGGGAAGGCTTGTTAAGCGCTTCAGAAGTACGTGTGTCCGTGTGAGTGCGTAGTACGAGAGTGGGCAGCAGCCCTACTATCACCGGGGTGAACTTGTGTGCAGGCTGAAACAAAAGCGCCGAAGTCGTGCACAAGCCGGATGCCGTATTCAGGCAGTGAAGCTGATAATGGAAAAGAGCGCGCTAATAGAAAGGCGATCGACCACTCGAATCGTTAGGACAATATGTGACTCCATGGCTTTGCTGGACAAGTGCAGTGTTTGCGCGTGGTACGCTGGCCGAAAACGTCTATACTTGTTAATGAGGCGAAAGTCGTCAATGCTTCATTAGAGGGTGACCTTGAAAATAATGCGTGCTACAAAAATTAGGCTTCAGTACGAAATCAGCAGTTGCGATCGGTCGGCGAGACGCACTGCTTGGTTGATGTTGCGACGTCACACATCGCCGATATTTGTGACTTCCTCATGACATATAGAGCAATCATCAGATGATTGACATCGTCGCCTAGTCAGAGCTGGGCTGATCACGAAAGTAAGGCGCCACGCGAGGGGCACAAAACCATCATGCGCGTTTGTTAATACATACTAAATGTGAAGATTTCACAAGGAGGGAGCATTTGAACCCCCACTTACTAAGCCAGTGGCTGTGAGCCTTGTAGAAGTACCATCTTCTCTATTGCGGCGTCCACTGAAAGACGCAATGGTATACCACCCACAGTATCGATAAATTTGGCCTAAATGATGACCGCATTTCGACGAAAACCACTTCCTAGAGCTCGAGAAGCACTCCTCGCCTTGGACGAATACCGCTTACTCGGTCTAAGCCAGGAGGTCATACGTCACAAAGCTTTGAAAGCAGCAATGATGCGCGCCGGAGTTTCTGTGTTGCGGCATTTGCGCAAAGTGGCCCAGCTCCGCAACGGGACCGTACAGGGGGTCTACCCTAAACTCAAGCAGATGACGCCACTTGCTGAGTGCAGATGGCCGAGAAGAAATATTTTCCTGAACTCTTCACATGAGGACGATAAAATATGAAGTAAAACAAGCGGCGAACGCTAAGAAAAGGAAGCAGCCGGAGAAACACTGCATCAGAAAAGGGAAGCATGCAAGCAACAAAACGCAACAGGGCGTTTCCGCGAAGCTCTGAAGCATCTTGAACACCACGGCCGGAACCAACAGCGGAAACATGATCTTCCGCACGTCCCCGAAACGTTGCGCACAGAGCGGTGCAAAGAAGTCACGGCCATCTTTAAAAAAAAAAAGAAAAGAAAAGGCAAGTTGACAACCAATGCAAGTACGCCTTAATGTTTTTTCTGTCTTTTTTTTTTTCAGCCATCTTCTGCACTTGCCCTTTTTTTTTCCTTTCACACAGACGCTGACTGTGTGCGTGGGTAGACCAAAGACGTCCCTTGATCTTCGGCCCGTCCTCCAGTGACGGCTCTGCAAGACTCCGGGTTTCGAGTTTCTGACGATATGCGCTCGGAAAGCGCGCTTGCTTGCGGAGCGCAAGCTCTTTGATGTTCTGGCGTGTGTCAGCGGCGGGGGTTTCGAGGCGAGGCAACCTGCGGTCTGAAGCGTCTTCTTGCATTTTGGAAGGGACGGTCGCCGGTTCTTCTTTTATCTCTCCTTCCTGTCAGCCCCACGGTTTCCCTGCATGCAACAGTATTTCGCCGACACTCATCTGGCACGGCACAGCTTCGCTTTATCGCGCAGAGCACGTCTCTTCCTGCGCTCTCACGCACAATCGCGGTTTTTTTGCTGCTCAAGATGTGCACTCGTATGAGAGCAACGCACGGGCGCCATAGCAATCAATGGGGGTTGAGGGAGGGAAGCGTTGAAACGTGAATCTGAATGTCAGAAGTGACAGAACGCTTGCTACACGTGTGAAAAGAGATGAAGAGTTGGGAAGTTTGAGAACTGCAGCTTTCTGACAGTTTCGACGCTGTCACTTCAATCTATTTTTTGGCATGCTTGTCTTGATAACACCGTTTTTACGAGTTGTCCACCACTGACTGTCCTGTGGATAATGGAGACGACTATGATATTGATTTGTTGACTGCGTATGCTAGCTTCTTTTAAAAGCGGTGACAGTTAGTGGAACCGCATGCGTTCGTTATGTGTTATGTTTAGTATATCGCCACGTATAGCCAACACATCAAGGGTCAGGCATTCCACGTACAGGAGGCGATATAGATGGATGGCCCATTCGCTCTGCGTGCTCTCCCCCCATTTTGGTCGATGCTGTGCACGTCGGCGTAAGTGCTCTCGTATTTAGTCACTTTACGTGACATCTTTGTGGCGGAGGTGCTCAATAATTGTGCTGGAGGAGTGACTATACATACAGGAGTGTTTGCGCTGATGTGCACAGCATCGGCCAACATGGAAAACAGCAAGCGCAGAGGCCAGCCCTCTTTGTCATCTTTTGTACGCAGAATGCCTGAATCTTAGTGTGTTGGCTACGTATAGTAATGTATTATTGTCTCGCAACATGAATACCTCTTCCTTGTCTTGTACAGCACATGCAACTTGACAAACCCTACTTTATTGTATACCAACATTACAATCGTCTCCAACAGGTATCTTTTTCAGGACAGTTTAAGCTACTCTTGACATTGAATCACAGTGCTACTGAGGAGACGACAGCCTTTCACATCGGGCTGGCTAGATGTTTTCATATTGTGTTAGAATATGATTATGTTAGAATATGTTAGAATATTTTATGTTGCAATATTCTGTTGAATGTGCTGAGACATTTACGAACGTTCGCTGCCGCAAAAAATTCAAGTCACGAATGGACGCAAATATTCGTGATATTATGTTCTCGTCTTTAAGTGGATAACTGGGACCCTGCATTATCGAACACATTTTTCCCAGTTTCTTCTTTGTTATGCATGACAACATACACTATAAGGCCAGCGACCACGCAGCGATGGCCGACTTAAGCGCATCGTAAAACTTCATTGATTTCGTAACACACACATTTGTATAATCGAAGTTGGTTTAATAACAGAGGCTAAAAATGTGAGCTTGGTATATACAGCGAAGAAATGACATGTCAGGCACAGTACAGTGAATGTCCAGCATATTTCAAGTCCATAAAAAGCGTGATCCGGCGGGTTGAAACAATGCACGAAAATGCAACGCCCGGTCGCCGATCAACGGCGCCCTGAAACAGGCCACAAGTACAGTTAGCTCTCCTGAATGTGGATGTAGTGGATGCTCTCTTCACCGTTGTTCAAGCCCGGGCCAACCTTTCGGACGTCGTCGGCCTTGTGCAGCTCTACCACTTCGTAGTTGCGGCGTCCGAGACCTGTAGAGACCTTGTCGACCGGAACTTTGAACCACTCGCCATTCTTGCCTTGCTCGACCACGGTGATACTCTGGCTAACCTGCGGCTTGCGCTTGGGTTGGAACACGCCCTGCTTGACCACCTTTCTGGGAAGCTTGCTGCTCTGGCTGGCGTAGTAGACGTCATCGGCAGGCAGGTTCTTGGGCAGCGATGAAACGCCTATTTTCTGCGGAAGCAGGTGCTGTCCCCTGCGGCTGGCATGTCCACGAATGCTGGGTCTTGGTGGCTGAGCGAAGCGGAGGTGGGAAGAAAGTTTTGGGGGCCGGATTGGGGGTGGCATAGTCTGCGCACCGGTGGACTGCTGGTCCACTGGCGCTGGAGCTGGAGCTGCAGACCTCCATGGAAGCAGAGGGGTTTGAAGGTCTCGCTTGGGAAGAGGCACTGGGTGCGACGTAGATATGCTGAACGAGGTCTTCACGGCAGGCTGCGTCTGTGGGCTCTTCAGATGCGCTTGGTTGTCGTGGGATTGCTGGGGCTGATGTGGAATTGGGAACACGGGGACGGCTGGCCTCCAGGCTGGCTTCTGGTATGGTGGCAGTGGTGGCAGCGAGCCTGGTTGTGGCTTGTCATTGTTGTTACTGGCGACGCTATTCGCGTTGTTGTTGTTATGGTTATTGTTGTTGCTGTTCGAGTTGCTGTTCATATTGTTGTTATTATTATTATTATTGTTGTTTGCAGCATCACGTGGTGAGATGTTGTCCATCTTCCACGGAATTATAGGTATCTGCAGACCGATTGGAGGGAAGCAAGGGTTCGGTTGAGCGAAGGGCATCTGCTGAAGACCGGGGCCCATGTGTTTTCCGCCAACCCATATACCAGCTGGCAGCTGGTTCCGGTGGGAATACTCGGCGATGATCTGGCGGACAATTTCAGAAATTTGCTGGTGCAAGTTGGGGTCATTGCCGATGAGGTTTTCGGTGGGCGCCGGGTTGGGTGGGCCAGGCCTTGTGGGACCCATGTGCGGTGCGTCGCTGGAGTCCCAGATGAACGACTCCACCTGCTCCAGGTCGTCCACGTCATAGTCGAAACTCCTCTCCGCGCTGGTGGACACAAGGAAGACGAGGAGCAAATGGACCGTGCAGGCCTGTAACAGAGTCAAAATGAATTTACCTACTGTTTCACAATATAGTTAAGAAATAATGAAAATACGTGTTCTCTGTTTGTGTACAAGTGCATAATGTTGTGAATAATGCACGAACAGCAATGTTAAAGTATATGAATACAAAGCCCGGGAGGCGTCGCCCGAGGTTTAAGCAATATCTTCCTGGGCGCCCCTTCTGTGCAATGGAGTTGTTACATTCGTTTCTTGATTGCTCTAAGCCTCTAATTCATACTGCACTAACTGTGCTGAGTTATTTGCTTCGGCAACGTATCAACACTACCACTCATGCCTTCATTGCCCTGTCATTTTGGTGCCAGAACTACACTGTTCTAACAAAGATTAGTGTCCATACATAACGATTTCAACGGATGAACGATACACGTAGAACAGCCACTCGAGTACATATTGTATTATACATTAAATCAAAGTACCATTGCATGTGAACTACTCCCTGCATTTCACCCAGCAGAACTGAACGACCATGTTCATTACTATACAGTTAAAGTTCATTAGAATGTACCTTTTTGTAGTCTAGAGCAGGGAGTAGCATATTTTTTAGTTGATACTACTGTTTCCCCCACCAGTTTTGAACTGCCTACTGGTTCATAATGCTTGAAGCAAATAATAGAGACATCAACGTAGAGTTTTCGAGGGGACAGTTTACCTGGCAATATCAACCAAATAAATTGTGACATAAATTGAGGGGATAAATGCAGTGATAAACTCTTACGACGTATCAACTTTACACAATAAGCGTAGTCGTAGAAATGACAACTGCTCACTGTATCAATAATTTCCAAAACTGAGTCATTGCTTCTGACGTAGAGACTTCGCCTCTTGACGGGTCACCGAATACAACAGAACCACCGTCGCGAGTGTCTTCACAGTCACCCTGACACCTACTTACCATAGGACTCATGTCTTTCGAAGAGTTTCTTTCAAGGTTGCCGAAGAGACACTGGGTAGATATCCAAATCCAGAGGTTGTTGGTTAACGTTGGAAACTTGTGGCCGGGTAACTCCACCGAGCGCTCGCTGCTCGTTTGGAGATCTTGTATCAGTGGAGAATGCACTGCAACCGACTGCGACTTTCGGATCTACGCAGGGTGGCTTATATGCGAACCCAGAAGCCATGGATGGCCAACGTGACCGAGGCGGGTAGGGAAGGTCGAGAAACAGACCGTCGTGACAGCCTCACGGTTCTCGCCCTCTCGCCTCGAGTGCGCGTGCGGTTGACACGGATGGAGAGGACGCGTGGTCGGATTCGCGCGCACATTGTCTTCTCCGTCGTCGCGGGAGGCTGTTTTCACGGGCTTCGGTGGACCACATACCGAGCGCCCCGCGTAGCCTCACATTTGGTGCAACGTGACGTCCTCGGAGAACGAAACGGAAAAGTCCCGGCGTGCGAGCACGTGTAAGTCTGTACACCGAGCCGGCGATCGACATCAGAAACGACACGTGAACCGTCGGCGCATGTCGCCGCAAGCAACGAACGTACGCGCAATCAGTTAGAAGCGAGGAAATGGAGGAGAAAAAACTAAGGACATATACGGACAGCGAGCATCACGTGGAAGCAGTGGACGCGCCCACGCACCCACGCCCCCGTTGGAGCCATGGACTGGTGTATCCCGCGGCGAAACAGTGGGCGTTCGCGACGTAATGAGGTGCAGACGTTCTACGGAAGAACGGATAGGTACACCTCACTTGTTGTACGGAAGAAAAATAAAGCGTCAGTGAGACGAACACGAGAGGCGACGGACAAGTGCAGTCATTGGTGACAAGTGTCGCAGGAAAAGCTAATTACGCTGCGACAGAAACGAAGTAAGCTCAGAGACAATGGCAAAAAATTCCTCTTCGTGTTGTTTCGCAGATTTTATAGCGTTATGTTTTAGTCGTTTTCTTCATTTGTATTTGTAGACGCTTCCCTTGTACGAGTTTCACCATGGGATGATTCGAGATCACTTTCATCCGTACAACGCGTCACGGAATAGTAAAAGAAACCATGCGAAGTTCAACCTAATCTTAGTTAGGTTTCTTTTGTTTGTGTCTGTATACGTGTGTGTACTCGTGTCTGGGAAAATTAAAAGATTCGAAACGGGAGCTGTGATAAGAGCGATCTTCAGGCCACCTGTTTTGGCTTGTGTGTCATCTAATCAAGCCTAGAGTACGTTTAAACTCAGGCTGAACGAGAAACTGTTTCGAAGAACCATGCCTTTACGAACAGGCATGTTCTCCGGCACGCGATACCATAGTTTGCCTTGGGGGATCGTTCTCGCGAAATACACGCAGACGCAATGAATTCGCAGCACGCCTAAATTTGTCTCCTTGGTCTTGTCGGCTTGTGGGCCTCTCCTTCGACAGAGAGGAAAAAAACATTGCATCTTACCTCAGCCCTCCTCATAAATATTTTAAACAGAAAAACGAGCACATCCTTTCTGCGCTGCGGTGCCAAGGCAGGCGCACGATTATGTCGCTGCTTCGGCAGTGCATTTTTTAGGGTCACGCAGTGTAGAGGAGATTATATGTTTATGAGTCCAGATGGGATTATGATTATATCAAGGGGGGATTATTTTTCACAGTTTAGAGGGTGATGATCATGATTGAGATAACGAATTCAGGGGAGATTATTATTATGATTATATCGGGAGGAGATTATTATTGCACCCTGGGAACATTCGTTGAATATATGTGTACGTAAAAATATGTGAGCGGGTCGATGGAACCTGAAACCGAACATGCACCCGGTAAGGTGGTCTATGTAGTGGCTATGGTACTCGAGTGCTGACCCAAAGGTCGCAGGATTAAATACAGCGGCGGTCGCATTTTCGATGGACGCAAAATAGTAGTGGCTCGTGTATAGACTTGGGCTCCTCTTAAACAACCACAGGTAGTCAAATTCCCGGATATTTCAACAAAGGCGTCTCTCATCATCATGTTGTGGCTTGAGAAGGTAACACTAAAATAAAATTTATTACAAACGCGACCACGATTCGGAGAATTCACCGTGGTGTGAAGGCATGTGTGAGACACCAACGAGTGTCGAGCAAGTGCAGCACATGTGTCTACGGTGACACTATTCCATGGATAGACGGAGTGAATATTTTGCGTACGCTAAGTTTGAGCTGGTTACGGTCGCCTAGTGTTTCCGTTATTTAACGGAAACCCGCACATTCGCAGTGGCGACACATTCGCACACATTCGACACATTCGCAAACGACACATTCGCAGTGACGACAAACGCTAATGCAAAGCTTTGCGTACGTTGATAGAGTGTTATAGAATAACGTAATGCAAAGCTTTGCGTTTGCGTTTGCCGAAGCTGGGCATGTGTCGTATACGTTAAACTCTTGCGGGCTCCCGCTAAGTGACGAACGCTGACGCTACGCCCGCCAAGCGCAAGCACTGCGTACGTTATTCTAAAACTTTCTAATATAAAAGCCTTGATATTTGAAAAATTCATAATGTAAAACTCCCCAAGGTTCTGGCATTACGTTTATTACCTTCTACCCCCCGAAGAAGACTGCACCTATCGGGACAGACATCGCATGATGGACAAACCTTTGTGGACATACTTTCACGGGGTTGGGGACTCGCCGTGGAGGCTTAGCCATAACCTATGACTTAGCAATGCGTCGCACCGCAAAACCCGAAAGCGTGAGTTCAGTTTGGACTTACGGCAACAATATTTTGGTGAAGGCGAAATTGTAAAGAAGAAGCGAGCGCACTTTTATTTGGGAGTTGGAGTGGTCATAGCTAATCAGCATGTCCCCCCACTGCGTCATACCTTATTATCATATTTGGGTGGGGCAAGTAAAACCACAGATTGTAGCTTTATTTTATGAGGTCGTAAAACGGCAATTTTAGATGTGTGCGTGGGTTGCGTGACCTATCGTGCATACGTCTTGAAATACCGAACAGCTATCCACAGATATGAAACTGGCCAAGCAGATGTACCAAAGCACAAGCCACGAGAAATCGCACATGTAACACTGCTCGCTTTCTAAAAATGATTGGGCTCTTGATCTAGTGGATTCCTTAGCTGATGACATTCAAGTATGGCTTGGAGTGTCATGCTGCGCAGTTGTGCGGAGAACAGAACCACCAACCAACACCGCTGTGAGGGCTGTTGAAATGGGGGCAATGTAGAAATTTGCTCGCAAAGCACTTCGTACTAAATTTCATCTCACATGCGCTCTTAAAGAAGGTGATGTACATCTTCGGATGGATACAACTAGAACTCTGTGAACTAGAGACATGTTTTACTCTGTACAGAAAGCAACAAGCATTGAAAGCTGCAGAAGGACTGATGGTTGGGCCAGTTGGTGACAGTATACTTGAACATATTCTAACACAGCACACGACTACGTGGACACAAGAGAAGAAGGGGGAACAAACCGTAGCGCTCACTCGCAATGAACACTTCAGCCTCCTCACCCATGTGACCACTCTAAAGCTGGACGACTGGTAAGGGTTTATCTTCTAGAGGTAAGACGTAAGTGTTCATCATCTAGAGGTAAGGGTTCCGGTAAGCTAGTTCCTTCTTTGTGTTCCACCTGCTGCGCAGTCTCCAAGGATCACTGCAGAAAGTGTCGCGCACTGTATAGTGACGGACTGACAGGCAACATCGTGTTCAATAGCAAAGCTATCATGTGAAACGAAATTATCATCAGTATGCGTTACGGAAGTTGGGCGAATCCCACTGCTAACCACTGGTCCTCTTAAATGAAGAAGACTACAGACAGCAAATGCCGATTGGGATTTCCGGAGAGACGTAACCAGTACCTGAGAAAAGATTTATTAGGTCATCGGCATTAGCCGACACATAAACGTCATGGCCGATCTGTTCCAGCTTCGCTGAAGCATCTCTCCTGAATGCTTCATCGGTACATACACAAAACGATATATGTCAGGGAAATGCAACGGCGCCTACGAGAATATCCCGAAACGATGGAAGCAGCTCGCTAACGATGGCGTGTCCACAAATCTGCGAGAGGTATACGAACGGTCGGTTTCAGCGCGAGTTGCAGTCTCTGGACTTTGGACATCACCGTCAAGCGTGTGATTGTCTGCATTAACTCAAACCTCTCTGCGTTGAGAGGCAACTAATAAACGAATTAGAATCACCTAGCTAAAACCTAAAACGAGAACCTAGAAGCAGCTGATAAACAACCTAGCATCACCTATAGCCAAAGGCTATAGCAAAAACTGGGAAGCAATTTATAAACTGCCTACAGCATCACCTATAGCTAAAGCCTATAGCAGCAACCTAGAAGCAACTTATAAACAACCTAAAGTGTCACCTATAGCTATAGCTTATAGCAGCAACCTATGAGCAACTTATAAACAACCTATACCAAAACTTCTAGCTAAAGCCTATAGCAGCAACTTATAAGCAACCATATTATAATTCAGAATCGTCCAGCCTCACTGTTTCAAGCATTGCGCGACTTGTTGCAAGCCTCACAATTTTTTTGCTGAAGAAACTGCAGACGCTGAAAACAAACAGTATGGGCATTACTTGGCGAAAAATTTTCGTGTGTCAATTCTGAGTATACTATGCATGCTGTATACGAAGCCGCAGATGTCGCTAAGTTCGCCAACGCATGGATATTACGGTAAGTGACAGTAAATGGAGATAAATAATGGTAACGCTATCGCATTTCTCTTCCATTTGCAACCATGCAATCGCATTTTTGCAGCGAAGCTGTCTTATTCTACTCTGCACTGCCGTCGCCGCCGCCGTCATCGTCTTCGCCGTCGCAGAAGTAGCTGTAGTTGTAGTGGTAGTAGTAGTAGTAGTACTAGTAGTGGTAGTAGAAGTAGTAGCAGTAGGAGTAGTAGAAGCAGTACTAGTGCTAGCAGTAGTTAGAAGTAGTATAGCAATAGTAGTAGCACGGCCGCTGTATAAAAAACAAGGTCATGGTAGTAGCATTAGTAGAAGTAGTAAATAGTAATAATAGCAGCAGCATCAGTACTAGTAGTAGTAATAGTAGGAGGTAGCAATAGTAGTAGTAGTAGTAGCCGTAGCAGTAATTGTAATAGTGGTAGTGGCAGTAGTAGTACTAGTAGTAGTAGTAGCAGCAGCAGCAGTAGTAATAGGCGTAGTAGTAGTAGTAGTAGTAGTAGTAGTAGTAGTAGTAGTAGTAGTAGTAGTAGTAGTAGTAGTAGTAGTAGTAGTAGTAGTACTAGTAGTAGTCATAGGTCGGCGAACTCCCTTATGAGTCGACTCACTCGGACTCACTTAGACTCAAATCGAGCTGTGAGTCGGAGTCGGAGTGAGTACGTGTGAATAGTATTTTCGTGAGCATGAGTCCGACTGAGACCGGTGGCAAGAAAACTTTCGTGAGTCTGAGTCCGAGTGAGACTAGTTCAAGAAAACTTTCTCGAGTATGAGTCCGAGTGAGACCGGTTCAAGAAAACTTTCTCGAGTCTGAGTCCGAGTTAGACTGGTTCAAGAAAGTTTTCGTGAGTCTGAGTTCGAATGAGTTTGGCTCAGAAAAACTTCGGTGAGTCTGAGTCCGAGTGAGCCCAAAGCGTAAAATATATTTGTTGAGTGCATCAGTCGTCTGAGTGAGTACGAGTATCTTTTGCCGACCTAAGGTAGTAGCAGGCGTCACACAGGTCATGTGACCTTATAAAGTAGGGAATGAAGAAATAAATATGAATCTCTGAAGATGATAATAAGGTGATAGTTACAATGCACGTGACCTCGTTAGAAAATCACTCTCATTTATGGCTTTGCTGTTCAATGCATCTCAAGGAGTGAAACTGGTTTAATCTTTTCAAAATCTAAGCTCCTTATATGTCAGCTGTAAATACTTCGGTGAGTACAATTTGCCCCAAAAAGCATTATCATCCTTGGGAGCCTTCATACACACACGCGGGAGGCGTGGGTGTATGAAGGCTTATGAACCGCTAGTGCCCTTCTCATTCTTTTTACAGCGATGCTGTTTAAAGGAGCACTGGCACAAAATTTGATTGATTGATATGTGGGGTTTAATGTCCCAAAACCACGATACGATGATGAGAGACGCCGCAGTGGAGGGCTCCGGAAATTTCGACCACCTAGGTTTCTAACGTGCATCAAAATATGAGCACACGGGCCTACAGCATTTCCGCCTTCATCGGAAATGCAGCCGCCGCAACCGAGATTCAATCCCGCGACCCACGGGTCAGAAGCCGAGCACCTTAGCTCTTGGCACATAATTTCAAAGGCGAGATAACGAGTGAGATTGGTTTATGTTCACATATGCACAACATCTGCAAGATGCCAGGGGCGAATATAGCCCAGAACATACCAAAAATCAATTTTAACGTCCACGCCGTGCCACTAAGGTTAAAGTAACTGTATACAGTTACTCTAACTTAGCCATATTCGGAGCTCCTCGCGACACCGACGTTAACGCGGCGAGAGTGTAAACAAACCTACGTCACGAGTTTGTGTCGGAACTTTGCTGGCACGCGCCTTGCGCTTGCGCCACCTCCTCCTACCACTCGGAAAAAAGCCCTACCACACGGGTGTAGCACGAAACATCGTGATCAGTTTGTGCCATGCGCTTCAGGTGTCATCGACAATTCCTGCCATGTGCTTCAGGTGTCCTCTACAATATCCCTGTGGTGTATGGGCTAGTCTACATTGGACAGACGGGCCATTGCTTAAACATCCGAAGTAGAGAGCAGAATTTTTTTTATTGGAGTGTCGATTATATGAGTCACATTTAGTTGCCCACTGCAAAGTTTGCAAGTGCACACCTCTTTTTGATAAAACTACGGTTATGCTTAGGCACAGGGATGACGTGGTGCGCGATGTTCTGGAGGCACTTTTCATTAAAAACACTGCGAAGGGTTGCATCAGCTCTACTTCGGTGGCATCGTCTTGACTCGAAATCACTCTTTTTTGAGGTGGGGTAGACAGGTGCTTTTGGGCTTCTGTTTTTTTTTCTTGTGTCATATCCAGTTGCTGCATATCTAGTTATAAAAGCTGTTAACCTATCGTTGTTTCCTTTTGGTTTGCTTGCTTTTTTGCCTTTGTGCTTGATTAAAAGAGGCGTGGCGGCAAGTGCGCAGCTCATTTGGGTAACATTTTTGTCTGTTTTTATGCTTCTTTTAATCACTGAACTTATCAGTTGCGAGTGCACTGTAAGCATAGGTCAGCACTTTGAGAGACTACTCACTCACCCCAATTTTTGCAGCCTTCGTACACTATAACGTTCGAACCCACTTCTACTCACACTATCAATACTTATGTTCATACTCACTCCTACTCACATTTGGAGTACTCACTCACGTTCACATTCACTCCTACTCACACTCACTCCTAATCACTCACTTTCAAACTAACTCATACTGACAATCACCACGTTCAAATGAGTGTGAGTGAGTGTACTCAAGAGTGAGTATGCCGAGCTATGATTACAAGGGTCTATACTTCTTCTCATGTAGTTAGTGCTGATTTAAATAGTATGCTACCTGCGACTTGTTTCCTCGTGCCTGCGTCTTTGCGTGTACTGGCCGCGCTGGCTGTCAGGGCTGTGTCTGCACTCGCATGCATGGTGCTCACGTCACAGTTTTTCGTGGGCACGTGGGCAGCTGTGTTTACCTTGACACATAACTGCTCCTGACTAGCTCGGTGGTCTTTAAAACCGAAATTGCGACTGGGCGCTCTAAAAACGTATGTAAGTAAGTGAGTAACAGTCGGACACTCGGGCAAACTAGGTTGCCAGCCGTGATAAGTAGGTGATAAGTTACCTATTGCAACAACAACAACAACAACAACAACAACAACAACAAGGTGCAACAGTGTTGTGTCAGCGCTCCTTAACTTGTGCTCTGTCGTGCGAAACTCCCCAGTATGCGCCACGCAAATTCGGCAAGCCCCACACCGAGCACAGCTATAGTACGAGCTTAAACGGGATCGCCCCTTGTCGAAGAGGAGCACGTGAAACAACTGAAAAATATAACGGAAGAAATAGAAAGAAATAGTAGCGGAGCGTGCATAAAGTCTCACAATGCTTCAAACAGCATAGATGGACGACTAAAAAGTCTAACAAAACAACAGCTAACCTATAAACAACCTAACAATAAATGGCTAAAGCCCAGCAAAGACCTAAGAAGTCTGGAAAACAACGTAGATAAGAGCACAGAAGCTACGAAGGAACCTAAAATTACCTATCTGAAAGCCTAGCAATTATCTCTAAAACAAGCGTCTCCTGGCTAAAGCCTGGGAACAACTTATAGCATCACCTAGCTAAAGCCAAGCAACAACCTAGCGTCAGCTATAGATAAAGTCCGGCAATAACCTGCAAGCAACCAGATTAAGACGGGAGCATCGTCCAGCTTCGCGACCTCAAAACTCGGGTGACTTGGTGCGACCTTCGCCATTTCCTTTTCTTTCCAGAACATGCGTCTGCCGTCCCAATCACCGAAGTACACGCGTGTCGCACGCGCACACTCGTTTATTAGATGCGGAGCATCTAATACTCGAGGCTTGTAGTGCGGCGCCGTCCGCAAGCTTCCTCCTCCTTCTTCCACCATCTGTGCATCCCTTCCTCCTCTACACAACGCGCGCGCTTCACTCCTCCACCATCTGTGCACCCTTCCTCCTCTACACACCGCGTTCGACATCTACAATTCTCCTGATTCTCCAGTGGACGCGCATGCGCCGTCGCGCTTCGAGAACATTCAACAGCTGACAGTGCATGCGCCGTCGCGCTGTATATATACTCAAGGTCGGCGCTCGCTCGCTCAGTTGCCGCTCGTCGGTTGGTTTGTACGGCGCGTCGACGTCCAAGGTCGCGGTGAAATGAATTCCAACGAATCCACAAACACAATGATCGACGTCCCTTCGACCAGCGCCGCCCTTTCGCATACGTGTGTACGTGTTCACTCATTTAACACCCCCTCCTACAACCACGTTAACCAATTTAGCGATCGACCCAAGTAAGTCGCAATTTAACACCCCATTTCACAACCACGTTAACCAATTTAGCCATCGACCCAAGTAAGTGGCACTTTAACACCCCGTTAACCAATTATATGCTCCGCATCCTCCTCAGTGTTCCCCCGAGGGAAGCTGCGGGCAATTTTTTTTATTCGCTTCGTCATTCGCGTCAGGCTACGAAGAGTGCCCCGAGTGCAGGTGACCTTGCTCCTCTTTGCAGACGCGAGGAGTCCGTTTTCACCGGAACGGACAAGGCGACGAACGGCAACAAGGGGAGGGCTTTTGCGGCGAGCGCTTAGCGGGACGCGCTGAGCACGCCGCGCGCCACGCTGACACGTTTCAATGTCGAGGCCGCACGTGCGTCCTTCTCGCGTCGTCGACTTCGCCGTTGTCGTCGTCACCGCATAGTTGACGCGCTACTCGCTCTCTCTCCCCTCAAAAAGAGAGAGCGAATCTGGGCATCACACTCTCCTCATCCACTTTGTCGTCCGTTTCGACGCATTTGCTTCTTTCTCTCCTGTCTTTCTTTCTTCTTTCTTCTTTCTTTCTTCCTTTCTTCCTTTCTTGTTTTTTTTCTTCCTTTCTCCTTTTCTTTCTTTCATTCTTTCTTTCTTTCATCACAGTACATTCATATCCCGGCAACAATGAAGAGTCGTCGACGCAGGCGTGACAATCTGCATCGGCAAACGCACTGCCTGTGCGTCTCTTTTTCTCGGTCGTTCAAATGTGTCGCTCCACACCTTTCAAATTGGTGTCACGCAATATGTGTGACACCTCGCAAGCACGCTAATAACAAGACCTCACCGCTAGCGAACTTCCCTTGGTGCCTAGGGAACAATGGTTGCTCCATGGAGAGCATGATGAAGTGCTTTTGGGGGCGAAGCTCATTACGCCGTGGGTCATACATCCAGTGTCGTCGTAGTAGCCACGTTTCAAGGTGATAAAATTGCATTGCATGTCAATAAAAACGGTGTCATAGGATATTCACGTAGCTAATGATGATGAGTAGGGCGAAAGCGTCCGTCCATGCGCCCATCCATGCGTCCGTCTGTCTGTGCGTGCGTCCATGCGTACGTCCGTTCATTCATCCGTCTATCTGCCCATCCGTTCGTCCATGCGTCCATCCGTCTTTAGTTTGATGATTGACTAGGGCGATCAACCTCCCTGCGGAGAGCTTCGCCCCACATCGTCATAATTCACCTCGTGGATATGCTGTTATTTTTTACTTTGAATGTCTCGAGAGTAATCTCAATCCTTTTACACGGTGAATCGTTAGGCGTGGCATATATGATGTTAGCGTCTCAAACTTTGAGTTAAAACAGTCAGAACAGCCGTCCTCGTCTAGAACGTGGAGTTGACGATAGCCTCGTTCGTTAGCAGTAAAATTAGACAAGCCACGTTTTTCTGCAAGTCAATTAAAAGGTTCCCATTGCAAAACATGCATGGCAACGTATAAGATGGCTGGAAGTTGCAACAAGCAGACGACACAAATCTGTAAACGGGCTTCTTCACAAGTCCAGTATATCCTAACCAAGATGGAGGACGTTGCGCAGAAAATATAATTAGGCTTTCAATGCGTGAGCTGATAACACCATGTATGCCGTTATTTGTTCTCCTCTCCACTTGAGCAGTTCGGATATTCGCAATTAAAAAGTGCCTTTAACTCTTTACTACCAGATGTCGTGAATTCGCGGCATACCAAAAAAACTTCGAGCAAGCAAGTCACGAAATGCGTGCCACCCGTATTGCCGGCTGCCAAGTACTCACGGGACATGTTGCTTTCAGCATGAAAAATCTAGCGCTGTTTTGTTCAAGGTGTTTTAAGCTGGAACCAATTGTTTTGGGGCTCATGGAGGAGAGCGCGAAGCACGTGCAAGAACTCTCCCTTGTTCGTTTTTTATCGGCTTGCAGATCGAAGTTCAGTCTTCAATATCATTGTTTATTTGGTGAGTGCGCACTCAATAGGTGGTACACAACATGTTACGTCGTTCTGAAGAACGTTTTTGTTGCTGTTGTTGCTGTTGCTAGGTCATCGCTTCTGTGGAATATAGAGAATTCGCGACATACGCAAAAGTATTCATTAAATTTGAATTTTAGATAGTTTTACTGCTAATTAAACTGCTACTTAAGGTTGCTACTTAAAGTTGGAAAATAAAAATAAATTTTATTTTGCTCAGTAAATTCATAATTCAGGTATTAAATGGTTAAAGATAGCAAATGAAATCTGTCTCAGCTAGCTTCCATTGCACGTCTGTCGTGGCTTCGGTGAAGCAGCCATATTGTTTAGGGCAAGTTGGGAGAGGACACATGCCCGCGGGAATCCTACTAAAAATTATTGGTGAGATGTACTTAATGTTTCATGAATGCGGCGTATTCCTATCTGGTGTAATGACACCTCAGTAAGTGAATTAGGAGCGGGAGAGAGAGAATAAAATGAGGGAAAGGCAGGGAGGTTAACCAGAAAATGGAGCATCCGGTTTGCTACCCTGCACTAGGGGAAGGAGGAATGGGGAAGAAAGATTGGAAACAAAGCGAAGAGGGAAATCGACGCGCGCAAAAAAGGGGGGGGGGGGAGCTGGGGTGCTACAGTCTGTACAATAGGCCGCTGCCACGCAAAAAGTTCAGTAAGGCCTTCACTGATTTTCTGTGAGCACACAAATCATGTCGTCTTTCCAGCACTGATTGTTCAGACAAAGGTCTATCGTCAAGGCGAGCTAACGCAGCAGCTAGTGGCCGTCTTTGCACGCTTTAACAAGGGCAGTGACAGAGAACGTGCTCTATAGTTTCATCGCTGCCGCAATGACCGCAAGCAGCACTGTCTTCCATGCCGATTCGGAAGGCGAAAACTTTGGTGAAGGCGACACCAAGCCATAGTCGGCAAAGCACCGTTGTCTCGAGTCGAGAGAGTACAGACGGAGGCCGGAGTCGACGAGACGCGTCCAGTCTATGCAGTCGCGTGTGCCGTAAGCACTCGGCGTTCCACAGGGATTTTAATTCTGCATTAGTGTTTTATCGGATGGTCATTGCAGCATCAGTCCTTGAAAATGGTATAGATTCTTGTTCACCATCTTCGTGTGCTGATCGGGCAGCTGCATCGTAATGTTCGTTGCCCAATATGCCGCAGTGACTTGGAAACCACTGAAACGTGATTCTGTGTCCTTCGTCGAGGAGGTGGTGAAGCAGCTCTCTAATTTCCAGCCCTAGCTGTTCATGAGGTCCCCGGCGTAAGGCGAATATCAAACACTGTAGTGCTGCCTTAGAGTCCGTGAACACGCTCCATTTTTTGGCTTCTTGGTGTTTAATGACTTGAATTGCGCTACGTAGAGCAGCAAGTTCCGCAGCTGTCGATGATGTCTGGTGGAATAAACGAAACTTCACCGTTGTCGTTGTTGCAGGAAAGATCACCGACCCTGCAGACCCATCCACTTTAGTTGAAGCGTCAGTATATAGATGAGTATGCTCACTGTATTTCTCATATAACAAAGAAGAGAAAGCTGCTTTAGCGCTGGAGACGAGAGCCGGGCTTTTGACCCTACGCCTGGAACCGTGAGTTCAACATGTGCATAAGTCATACTCCATGGAGGGAGTTGAAATCCTCGATGGAGTTGTATATCTCGTAGGAATGCGTGTGCGATATGACAAGACTATCTGGCAAAATGAGGCACGAGGTCGGGCTTCTGGCAGTGAAGCTAGATGATGGGCAGGGGCACGAGTAAGATGCATCACGTGTGCTCTGAGCACTTCCATCATGATATGCGTCTTTAGCGGGTAGTCATTAGCGATCTCGATTGTCTCAGCTGTTGATGAACATCGCGGTAGCCCCAGACAAACTCGCAGAGCCATAGGCTGGATGCTTTCGAGAGTCCGAATGTTGGTTCTACAGGTGTTGGTCAACACAGGCAAACTGTAGCACAAATAGCCAAGAAACAAATTCCGCCATATCCACGAAGTGAATGATGATGAATGGGCGAAGCTCCGGAGGTAAACCTGGTAAACCATGAATCCTCTGTACATTTTGCCCACTCGATTTTATTACATCGCTCCCCCTAGCGTACGTCGCCGCACTAAATCGAACGATTGCCTTCAACCAATGACACGCGCCATATGTGACATCATTCCTATTTTATAAGATCTCGCGTCTTTCATCAACTACAAGTACCGCTTTCTAGTTTATAACATCTTGCATCTTTTCATCATCAGCTACAAGTACCACCATCTAGTAAACACTACAAGAACTAAACGAGAGGTGGCTACATACAGGAGACGGTACCGCCATCTAGTGAACACTGCAAGAACTAAACTAGAGGTGGCTACATACAGGGGACGGTACCGCCATCTAGTGAACACTGCAAGAACTAAACTAGAGGTGGCTACATACAGGCTACAGAGGACGCATAGCCCACGCCCTAAGGAGCATCGCTCCTAAAAGCGTCTTGTACAAATGAATTATTGCATGTACTGAAGTCCCCCAGGTTTTCCCTCCGAGATACTTGAATAAGTTAGCAATTTCTGTCAGCCTCTTCTTCGAGTGGGCCACATGCGGCCCCAGCAGAGGTCTCTATCAATGAATACGCCTAGAAATCTGTGCGTCCTGACATATGGTATGACTTGGCCATCGATTGATATAGCGTATGGTCTCATTGGCTTTCGACTAAAAGCAATCAATGCGCATTTCGCTGGCGAGATTTTCAGACCCTGGTCCTTGAGGTACACTGATACCAACGTCACAGCTTTCTGAAGTCTTGCGCGTACCTGAGGTCTTGTCACGCCAGATGCACAGACGCAGATGTCGTCAGCGTACATGGATAACTTGACCACACTTGGTAGTCGTTCTACTAGACCAATGAGAACGAGGTTGAAGAGGGTTGGACTCAAGACGCCACCTTGCGGAACTCCACGATGCGTTGGGTGTTGGGAGGTTGGACCATCTGCAGTGTTCACAAATAAGGTCCGCCCTTGTAAATAACTGCGTGTCCAACAATACAGTTGCCCGCCTAGGCACACTGACTCAATGGCTTCGAGGATGGCGTCATGTAGAACGTTGTCGTATGCTCGTTTTACGTCCGGGAACATGGCAGCAGATAGTCGTTTAGATGCCTTTTGTTGCTGGACATATGTGACCAGATCTATAACATTGTCGATCGAACATCGGTGACGGCGAAAACCAGCCATGGCGTTCGGATATATCTCATAGTATTCCAGGTACCATTCAAGCCTGGCCAAGATCATTCTCTCCATTACCTTTCCTACGCAACTTGAGAGTGCGATCGGTCGGTAAGAGGCAATGTCCAGGGGAGATTTGCCAGACTTAAGAATCGGTACCAAGCGGCTAACCTTCCAATCTTGCGGAACGATGCCAGCTTGCCAGGAATCGTTGAAGATGTTAAGGAGTGCTTCTCGTGCCCGTTTACCAAGGTTGCACAGCATCCTGTATGAGATGTCATCCGGGCCAGTTGACGACGACTTATTACATAAGACGAGCGCCGCATCGAGCTCCTGTGATGTAAACGGTAGATCCATGCGCAGGTCCCGTGAGTGAGGGATATGATTCACTGTATGTAGGCTTGTGTACGCTGGTACGCTGTCTGGCCCACGTTCATAGCGCAGAAATCTTGTGCTACCTCAATTTCGTGCCGGCGATGAAAAACTGCAAGGGCTTTGAAGGGAAAACGCTGCTCTGGAACAGAACGTAGGCCTCGCACAATTCTCCATATCTGAGAGGGAATGTATAGGCGCGTTATGCGTATGCAGTAGTGTTGACTGTGTCCAGACCTTTTCCATCTTGTAACTTTACAGTTTACGACACCACTGCGCCAGAAAAGAAGTTACGGGTGATCTCACTGATAATGATGGTTTCTGTTCCTCAATTACTGTTCTTTAACAGAAATAGAAGGAGAGATACAAAACTTGGCGATCTGCTGGCATTCGATGCCAGGTTAACGCGCACAGCTGTGTACATTTTTTTATAGTCCAGTAGAAGGAGGGAATAACCTTTAATGTACAACGCAGGCACGTAGCCGGGGGGTGTGGGTGCCATAGGCGGCTGCCCTTCCCCCCGTCTCTGAAATTCTGGAGGAGTGTATTTTACCGAGGAAAAATATATTACAAATAGGCGTTCTTTAAGGCCTTCAACAAATGCCCCTTCTCCTGAAAAAAAAATTGCTGACTATGGGCCTGGCACAAGGAAATGTTACCACATCAATACCCAGGCTTCAGAATGACTGAAGTAGGATGGCAGGCAGGCTTCGAGAGTAGGTCGCGTATTCTTAACTGTTGCTCAAGTACCATGAATGACATTACAGAAATAACTATCAACGTGACAGGGTTAGGATAATTGATACCACGTTTCCCATACTGAGACAGAACAGCTTTAAGTTCGATGGTCTCGTTCACCGCCATCCCTGAAGATTCGTGCACGGAAAGATTGCCCCAAAACCAGACCAAAAGCAGCGAAGCACTATTCTAATGCAGTACTGTTTTAAGAACGTTAGACCTTAGTGAGGGCAACGGCTGGGCGTGTCTGCAAGCAGTTGCGGAGTAACCAAGAGCGAATAAAGTTCATCGCACCACCGGACCCATTTCATGCCTGCCATATACGCTTCCGAACGTGAACCTTCCTGTTTGTCGACACTCGCTCTCCACGCAGCATGCATAGCGAACCGAGCGTTGCTAAAGGCGCGCGCATCTGCGCGAAGGAAGGGATATGTAGAAGTGGGAACGAGTCGAGTTGAAGCGGGCGTTTAATTAACCTCGTAAATTAATCAGCGCTGTCGTCGTGGCGTCGGCTGCCGACCCGGGAGGACGCTCGCCACCTGCCCCGTCTACCGTCTCCACGCAGCGAAGCGGCTGACCGTGAGTTCACTTTACGCATACGTATACCAACCGCAGCGCCGCCACAAGGCCCTAACAGCTTTCGCGGCGACCGTCTGTCTCTCCGCCTTACGTGCCAGGCGCACGTTCACTCAGCGGTTCCCGCTCCGAATGGTGCACGCCGATCTGTTGTGCCATGGACTGCCGAGCATGCGGGCTACCGGCAGTTGCCCGCATGCCACTCTTCTCTGAGGGGCGCCAGCGTGTACCGGGAATCGCACACAGCGCCCTCCTCTTGATGGCGGGAACAACAGCGCCGCCGTAATGAATCTCGGCGGCGAGTTCCTCGGCAGTGATCAGCGAACGTCTGTTGCCCGGAGGCTCTCTGGGTGTTCGCACGGAGCGACGCGTTTCCCGCCAACCAGATGGATGACTTGCAGATATGCCGATTCGATACTGCAGGCTTAAAAAGTGGATATGGCAGAGTTCCAGAAGTATATGCCCCCACATGGTGCGTTTTATACATGGCCTGAAGAAAACAGCGACATGCGTAGCTCGTAGCTTTCGGGTTATCTTCCATGAACAAATCGCAGATAGTGCGATGTGATGCTTTCAGACGTTGCTCGGCTTTCTTTATTGGTAGATGCATAGATGACCTGTCCCAAGCAATGAGGATAGGTCAGTTTGCGGAGTAACCACATATCATTTATGATACTGCTGCTACTGCTGCTGCTACTGATGATGACTGACGTCATCATAATCATCTAACTTCGCCCTAACTTCGCCCACTGCTGGACAATGCACTCTTCCATGTTTCTCCAATTAACACAGAACATCAAACCACCTAAGGAGCATGTGGGCTCCTTAGGTACTTTTTAGGGGTCTGAACACGAGCTGAACTTACGGAGAAGGTTATTCGGACAATATTTAAAACAAAAGCAGTACTTCAGTCAGATAAGCGGAGCGGAGCTATTCTTGGCTTTTCTTGATTTTGTTTAACTGATGTTACGCAAGATAGGAGGAAATGTCTCTTCCAGAGGTTCCCGAAAGGTTCAGTGTTGTGACAGAATGACGTCTCCTGCGCTGTGGGATGAATGCCATCACTCCCAATCTTTTGAACACTTCTTCGGTTGTCCCCAGGTGGCGCTTAAAATGGGGGTCTCTGCATCAGTGTATAGTTCTCAATGTCACGCCCATCCCAGTCGCCAACAATGGATGCCAGTGGGGGTTACCACGCCCTCGCGTTTGTTCCGGAATTACCACTTCACGTCTGTATTTATTTTGGACATTCGAGTCGCTCACCGGGACCACCTTCGTCGGGCATGCATGAGCAAGCCATTACTCTTCAGATCGTTGACCAGAAGTGGACACTTGGACAGGAACGTCCAAACATAAACGAGGGAGCGTCACATGAATGCATCCGGAGCGTCGGAAGAAGCCATGAATGCGCCTGTAGAACGGGAAATATAAGTGTATAAATAAGCGCTCGGGAAAGAAGAGAAAGAGGCGAGAATAGCGAGTTCTCACTGTAAACAGCCTCTGGTCCTCGCCAAATGGCGCGAGAGAAACACAATGGAGACGGAGGTGCACGAGCGTAAATAAACGCGGCCAGCTAAGCCAAGAAAAGCTGATTTCGCACGAACAGCCAGACAGCCGCGCGCGCGTTTCAAGCCCAAGCCCTTCTTCGCCATATGCACCACCAACGCGCACGGCAGTCAGATAACTTGAAAAAGAAATGAAAAAAGGAGCACACAGAATGCACGAAGCAAAGATGCATAGACGAACTAAGTGAGAAGATGGACAGCCCATGGAAAAACTGCTCTCTCTCTCTCTTTCTTTCGCTAGCCCTCCTGCAAGTTGCGAACCGAGGGCCCTCCCCCACCCTGCAGGCCTGGCTTTCCCAACCCATTGTATTTGCTCTTACAAAAACCCTTTCTTTACAACTATGGCCCAGCTAGTGGCCCGGCGTGTTGAACTGACTTGACCATCACGAAAGACTCGGAGGTGTGCGGTGATGGTACGACGAGGGTGAACTTGAATAAGCGTCCCGTACGTCGTAGCCTTCCCGCGCGAAAAGCAGACAGAGAAAAAAAACGCTACTTTGCAGAGAGGCCTTTCCTTTTTTGGTCCCCCTTTTCCCGAGCAAATGCCGTTGGGCGCACTAAACAACTCGTGCGAGAAACAGCAAAGAAAGAAGACTCAGAAAACGTCCCAACTCAGAAGACGCAAAAGTGTAGCGAAAATGGAAAGCGCAGTATAGGTGACAAAGGCGACCAGGGGTTCTTCCCTTTCTCACTGAGGCAATTTAGGAAAAGGAAGTAAGAAGACAGTACGCGCGATGGGGTTTGAAGGGGAAGTGACCACAGCGGAAGGGTGGTGCACGGTCTGAACGGTAGAGCGGGAGACAGCTGCAGAAAACGTAAATCTGTCAGTGTCGCCTCCCTCTCTCTCCTCACAAACTGCGAGAGTAAGGGAAAGATTCGCCGTCTACGCCAGGGATGCACCACAGCCCCAACAGTGCAGGTCAACAATGCCTCGCGAAGCAGTCGCTGCTCATGCCTTATCTACGGTGCAACGGATACCGTGTTTTACGGCCTGGAGTCCGCCTGCGGATGAGGACGTGACCTGACAAGAAGCACGTTGCGCCCACCAAAAGCTGAATGTTTACCGTTTGTTCCAGTCGTCACTCAAATTGTGCTAATGTTGATTGCATCATTTCTCACATGTATGTGAGGATAATTGAAGAATATTGATCATAGCGCACTACACTGTTAAATATGAATGTGCATAAATGTGGCTTGCACGCTACTTCCCAATGGCAAGAGGACGCCAAGCGACGAAATTGAGCGGCATACCTTGATATAGCGAGGTATTGCCGGGACTATAGATTGGTTCGTTATGTCCGATATTCACTGTCAGAGTATAGATAACTATCGGCTTTATGATCTCGGAACTCTAGCTCGCGTAACAATCGTCGATACAAAAACGCATGCAACGCGCGGAAGGAACTTCTGCATAGTCTTCATGTCCGACAGGACTCTTCTCTAAATTAGCAGCTTCCATCAACGGGACGTTCTCCTAATAGCTTCTCGGTCTCTTGTCTATGTCCGCGGCGTCCACAGTCAGTGCATATTCACACTTTAAATAAAATTTTGTAACCGAATTTTCACCGCAACAGCCATATAACTTTCTTAAACGTCATCAGAATTGCCATTCAATATTTATTTTGCTTTCTGTATTGCTTGGGAGTATCAAGCCTCATGAGAACCAAAGATTTCTTCGGTGCAACCGAGAAAGCAGCGGCTCCCGAGTTTTCAACGGTATTCAGTGAAGCTGTAGCACTTATAAGGCAGAGACAACAGAACGAGTACAGGACGCGCGCTACTCACAGCGGTTGCGAGTACCGCAGATCCAACCCTCTTTCAGTGGTCCCCCTTTCTGATCAGCGCTAAGGTTTCGTTGAAGGTAAAAAAAAACAAAAACAAGCTCGAAAGCCTGTTCGCTTGGGTTTAGAGGCTATTCACATGGAAGATAAGCGAGACGTCATGTATTTCCGAATGGGCATGACCCCTCCGCACCATTGCGTGGATTAGAGATTGGGTGTTTATTAGTGACGTCGCCGTCATGTGATCGGCAATTCCCACTTCTCCCCTGAGTAGTCTTCCCCGTGTGAATCCCTGTTTAGGGTTCATTACGAGAAGAATAAATGTCACTGAAATAAGCATGACCGATCCAATATTGCCAAGCTACAATTCGTCATACCAGTGTTCATCATGACGACGTTAGACTGAATTTGAATGCTAATATGCCAGCATACGGGAATGTTCCACGACTGGCTATGCAACAAATGTTAGCAAATGATGCTCCTGTTGCTGAGAAGTATACAGTACGTTCGTTTGCATCATGTAGTAGCAGCGTATCCGAGTAATGAGGAAACAGTGTGGTACGTGTCGCGTGCTTTTGAGACGCGGACAAGTTGTAAATTGTGCTGTTTTTTTTAATATACATGTGCATATGCCGCACCTCTGTCAGCGTCCAACCAGAGAAGTATCACAACTCGCCTGGTACCGAATGACGGTGGAGAATATAACAGAGACAAATCGAGCGTCGTAGGCAGCTTCATCGCACAGGTTAATGTTTTATACTCTTGTTGACGTTGGGGTTTAAGAAATACACAATTTTTTTTATTTTTCGTCCCACAGTTTTCAGCCCATATTCTCACCTAGTCTCTTTATCTGAATTTTATACATTCGATCTGTCATTTTGCTCTAGCCAGGGGTGTAGGCAGAAATTTTCTGGGGCGGGGGGGGGGGGGGAGGCGAGGGAGAAGCAGTTTTTTTTTTATGAAATGAGGGCCAGGCAGACAGGTGTGTTCAAGGGTCATTTTGGGATCTGTATGCCATGGAAAAGTTATTCCATGAAGTGGGGGGTGCGGGCTTGGTGTGCTACCACGGGCTAAGCCACTGGCCCTACCATACCAGTTTTTGCTTTTACTGTGTGAACGTATTGACACGCTTCACTAAAGTGACCTTCCGTGGCATTCACATCAGCTTTCAAAAGCTTGCATAGCATAGGGAGCGGATGTGCTAAATGATAGAGAATTGCATGTACTGGGGCTGTAACATAATAACAATTAGTTAAGGTTTGTTCAATTACGTCCCTTCTGGCAACCTCGTTTCGAGACCAAAGCTGATGAGAATGACTGCTTGATTCGCACAATAGACATATAGTCAAAAATTTTAGAAGAACGTGTGGCGGTGATAGCTGGTCTATAATTATTGTATGTGGAATAACTGCGTGAATGTAAAGATGAGGACAGTTGCTTCCGTGACCAGCACAGTGACCTCCTGAGGAAGAGGCCGAATCAATCCTAAAAGGTCGCACACTCCATGAAGTTGGCTGGGGCTGTTTGAACCTCCTAAATCTTTTACCAGCCAGACAGATTTCTGCGTGCATGTTTACATTTAAGATTAAGACACGCACAGCTTACGCAGGATGAAGAACAACAAAAGAGAAGGTAGGGTGGTTAACCAGGCACATGCCAGGTTGGCTACCCTACGCTAGGGGAATGGAAAGGAAAGGTATAAATATGAGAAAGGAGAGATAATGAAAAGAGACAGAGATGTTGTCATTAAATGGGCAAAGTATAAGACAATGGTCAAAGTATAAGTATGGGCAAAGTATAGAATGATTCCGCGCTTCAAGTGGACATTCTTCCGCTGTTTCCACAAGCCAGTACAATCTCCACTGGCTAAAACCGGGAAAACACGGGAGTTAGCAGTACCGTGCTCCTCGTCCGACAACGCAGGCTCCTTGTGTGCCACGCAAGGGGTCAGCTGGAGGGGGTTCTGTAGAGGTCCAGTGCGCGTCCATCCGTGCGTGTGCGTGTGTGCCGTTCGATTTTGCTCGGTTCCCCGCCCTTTCTCTATGGTTCTTCAAAAGCCCGAAACGGTGGGCAGAGAAAGCGGGTCCCACAACGAAACAACAACAAGAATGACAAGAAAATGACGACGAAGGAAGTAGTAAAGGAGGGACAGGGGGAAGAAAGGTAACAGGGAATGAGACTAAGAAAAAAAAAGGAAGAAAGGTTTCTCGACGAAGACTCACGCAGACACACCAAGGGAAGCAAGAACGTCCTGGGAGATATGCTCGCAGTATGCGTCCGACCTTTGCTACTTCCTTTCGCTATCTCATCCCGCTCTTGACCCAGCGGGAAGTGGACTACCGACTGGACAGCCAGGTCTGGTTTCCCGTGAAGCTAGTGCGTTCGCTGGCCGCTTGGTGGCCCCCTTTCTTTTTTTCCCTTCCCCGCTGTGGCTGGTAGGGGACGAGGAGATAGGCATCTCGTCTTCGGTTCCGCTCAGCCATTCGATTCCCGAACCGTCATGACTGTCTTTCCTTCACTGCTTCTGCTGCGACTGCTCACTTGAAAGCCACAGACGTCATCCCTCTCTTTCTCCCACCCCCTGTGTCGGACTCGTTGCTCCCACCACCGTGCCAGGAAACAAAAAAAGGACTAGAGATGCTCGTTGGCCGTGAGAAACGAAACAGCCCCACGTCCCTTTCTTTTTACCTCAAAAGGCCAGCAAACTGGCACGCAAGTCCGCGTCGTCCTTTTCCAGAACAACGCGGGGGGTAATGTGTCCCCAAGCACCTGCAGTATATTCCGTCGTCCAGAGATGTCGCAGGGACGCTCCGCAGGTAGACTGCCTGAAAACCCAGTGCACCTCGTCTTTTGAAGCTGCTCCCTTTATCTCTAGAAGTCGTTAACATTCTGGAGCAGGACCCCTCGCGGGAGTGGAGCTCGTTAAATAAGGCTTCTTCCTGGATATAGGGTGGCCTACGCTAAGGAGTTCCGGTTTGAAGCCCACGGACAACGTAGCGGGAAGGCGCGACACCGTCGAGAATTGCAGATACGGGACCTTGCGCTATTGTGTGCTTACACGAAGGGAGTGGCATGGTTTGACAGAGAAGCTCTTGTTTGCTTGCACCTGAGCCCCTCGCATGGTGTACTCAAGCGTAAATACACATACACAAAGAAACACACACACATACATACATACATACATACATACATACATACATACATACATACATACATACATACATACATACATACATACATACATACATACATACATACATACATACATACATACATACATACATACATACATACTTTCCTGCCCTTGCAACTCTGCGACATTGAATGAAGTCGTAGCGTCGGGGGCGCAGCTGAGGGGTTGTCAAAACTTTCACAGAAAAATTCTGAAAGGTACCTACAACCTCCCATCTTTTACACTCGTATCTTTAGATATTGCAGTGCACAAAACAACTAATCGCTCGCTTTTATTAAAGCAGAAAAGTGAACGAGATATCGTTCGGACGCAGGCTCTCTTTATTTCACTTTCTTACCGGCTGCGCCACTGCGCGAAATGCGTACAGGTCCGAAAAAGACTGAGTGCAGGAGAAATCGTAATAATAGGGGATTAAGTGCCAGCCATCACTGCTGTCCCTTTGCTGCGGCGTTTATTGTCGACTCTCGGCTGTATACCGTGGCGTGGTACATGCGACGTTATCTCGTCACGAACCCAACTGCGCATCGGCCGATAAAAAGAGGCCGGTGAGAGATCGCAAAAAGCTGGGACGATGGCGTGGCGAGAAACGTGACACTGTCGTGTGTACGTACGAAGACCGAGCTTCGCTCTTTTGTACGCGTGACGTCGAGCGCCACTTTTTTTTTTTTAGCTCCATTCCTATATACGGTGCACTTGCATCCCATGTACCGGCAGTGCGGTCACTGCTCGGACTGTGAGCGACGACAGGCAGGGGAACGGACGGACATTGAACACCGGAACACGGGGCTAAAACCCGACACCGCACCGCCGGTACACGCTCGTCGTGTAGTGTGGTATAGTGCGTAGGCGGGTAAGCCAGACTGGCGTATCTTGCGCACGCAGTGTTCATGCCTCTGCTTCCCTCCTGCAGAGCTCCGTTTACCGCGCATTTGCCGTGGGAATGATTTCGACTGACCTTGTATGGTGAAGGTAAGTCAACGACGAAACGCACGAACTGACAACACTCGTGCTTCTCAGTGCAGTTTGGGGTGAACCGCAAGGAACAATTTGTTGTAGGAGGCGTAATCTGTTTTTTTTTTTCCTCTTGGTTCTATCTCTCATGTCAGCCGGCTTAGTAGAAATATTTTCTGACGCAAGAACGCAGAATGAAAGGCATGAATGAATGAAAGACCGTATGGCTTCTATCTATCTATCTATCTATCTATCTATCTATCTATCTATCTATCTATCTATCTATCTATCTATCTATCTATCTATCTATCTATCTATCTGTCTGTCTGTCTGTCTGTCTGTCTGTCTGTCTGTCTGTCTGTCTGTCTGTCTGTCTGTCTGTCTGTCTGTCTGTCTGTCTGTACATCACGATATATGTGTCTCTCAAAGAGTAATGCCATGACACGAAGGGCATAAATGACGTGATGCGCACGTCATAACCGCTGGGAACATCTCATTAACGTGGATACCCCAACATTTGCACAAGAATACGTCCACACATGACAGAGAAGAGTGACAGGAACGAAATAAATGACGGGGGCATAGTTGCGCTCATTTCGTTAGAGTGACTATCACAATATGAATCGCGTGACCTATCTGCCCTGGCAACAGGCATATTTACTCACAAAATATCAGCACTCACTCAATATGACCACCGCCTCAAATGAAACAAAAATGTTGACTGATCTTGGCCAGGGTTGGCTTGCATAGGCTAAAGTTGACTTCATATCATATCATTGATAATCATATCGTAGTTTGGGACGTAAAACAACTTTATTATTATTATTATTATTATTATTATTATTATTATTATTATTATTATTATTATTATTATTATTATTATTATTATTATTATTACGTGCCCCACGTAGTGAATTAACGGTCCTTACCTCAATGAGTCAGTGTCTGGTCTCGCACGTCATATCCACATACAATGTAATGAAGCCCGGGGGTAATCAAATGCAAGGAAAATTAGTTCACAAGTGGGCTATCAAACCGGTACTTCCAACTACAACAGTGCCGTTGCTTATTATTATATTACGGTCTATTGGTGCAAGGGCATCTAAGGTCCAAGAGCGCCAGTACAAGCGTTGTTTCATTTCAGGTTATTAGTCTAAAAATTAAAACAAATGATGTGCGGCAAATATCTGTGAAATATTTAAAACACAATGTGTTTAAAAGGAATGTAAGTTTGTTAAAAACCTTCATTTAGTTGGCTGAATTCTCTGACAATAAATGAGTCGGCAAAGTCTCACGGCTGAAGTCCTTGCCTGAGCAAGAACTGCGGAGGCTCAGACATACTTGTGTTTTTCGCACTTGTGTTTTTCGCACTTGTGTTTTTCGCACTTTACACTTAAGGCACAGCCTGGTGGCTAGAATGGAATGATATCATTGTTAAAAATTTGAGTTTTTCAAGAGAATGAAGGAGTTCCTTAAAGTCAAGCACTGCATCAAGTGATGAAAAACAGCGCAGGATGGAGTGAGACATGGTACCAGTAGAGCTCCCTGAAATATGTCAGTCGTGCTTGGTGAAGCACAGGACATTGAATGGGGACATGCAAAACGGTTAGACTCTCTCCACAGTGTATACATGTAGGTAGATCGTGCCTGTCAAAAGGTGTTTATGTGTGGCATAAGTGTGGCCTATTCTGAGCCGTGTTAGAGTGACTTCAGTGAATATGTTGTGTTTTAAAGACGATAAGTCTTTCTTGGGGGCCTTCGTCATAAAATGTTTTGTCCTTCTGTCTGTCTGTACATTTGTCTGTCTACGCTTATCGGTGCCGGGTACATTGAACGGACCAGCCGATACTTCAAACGGCCGACGCCATCCGCAGCGCCCACCAATGTTGCTCAAGGTTGAGCGTTCATGCTTGTGCAATTGTCAATTGAAAAGCAATAATTGCACATGTCTGGGTCCTCATAACAACACGTATATATTCTGCACGTGCGTCTTTTACTAGAAAAGGCAGACATGAGTAATTTTAAGGACCGTAGCGCTTATCACGCTGCGCTGACCGTGCAACGCTTGCACGGAACGGGGAGTGCTTCCAACGCTTTGCTAAGACGAGATGGTGGTGGCACCTACCCGTCGCCTTGCGTTCTACACCTTATCACCCCTGATATGGGCGCGCACAGCCGTCTCAGAGCCACGCGCTTTGTTTTCTAAGAAAACTGCCTGATAGCGCTCATGTCTCACGTGTGACGTGCCTTGATGCACTCGTTCGCCTCCGCTACATGCTCGAGTCACTCTAACGCAGTGCCTCCAAAATACCATTCACCGATTTCTTGCGCAGAACATCAAATAAATGTTTTGTTCACTCCCTCCACACGCAAAACTATCGTCTTTCGACGACATTTCCAGATTAACATGCAGATACGGGGCTAATTTTTTGTTGGATAACTTTCCTTAGTTGGGGTTTTATTAGGCGGAGTTTGTTTTCGACCTGCTTGTCCCATTAATCTTGCCAGTGGTTGCGTAATCCTCTGCGTACAACAGGTTTTATATTTACCCCAGAACAGTGGTTACATCTATGGCTTGCCGATCAGCGGCTTCTCGTGCATTTTTGTCCACTATTTCGTTGCCCGCAATCGCAGAATGACCTGGAACACAGCAAACAACAATAGAAAGCTTTAGGTTATATAAAGGCTGCATAGATTTCATTAAGGAGCTTGTTGAAAGAGGGGTTCTTGCTGTACTTGCCACAATACAGGGCCATGACAACACTTAAAGAATCTGCGTACACTCTATACTTTGGTATCGTGTGTTGTACAATGTGTTGTATTATAAGCAGGATACCATAGGCTTCCGCTGTGAATATGCTGGTATGTGTATGCATGGTTCTGGTGTCGGAGAAGTTTTGTCCGTAGGCTGCACAGGGTACAGATGTTCGAGACTTTGAGTCATCAGAGAAAAATGCAGCTGAATAATATTTTTGCTCAAGGGCCAAGAAATGTTGCTCAATTAACGCATTTGAACAATCTTCCTTCCTGAGAACTTTGAAAGACCAGTCACAAGTGACTGGGCACTGCTGCCAAGGAGGAATGTGTTCAGCGGGGTCACTTTTTTGTAATTAATCGAAACATATTCCAAGTTTTTTTTTCTACTACAGGTCTTATTTGGCAATGGAAATAGTGGGGCGATGAATGGTTTGCGCATAGCTGAGTAGTGTACAGATCATTCATAAGTGCTTTGCATGCGTATTGCTCCAGAGACATGTTTTTAACTGCATAGGTGACTCCTAAATACGTGCGCTGACAGTCCAGCGGCCACTGATCTGACCCTGCATAAAGGCTTTGGGCAGGGCTGTTATGGAACGCACCAAGTGCCAGCCGGATACCTAAGTGGTATACAGGGTCCAATAGTTTGACTGATATACTATGCATCCATATTCTATGCGTGGCAAAACCAGGCTTCTAAACAGAGATATGGGACAGTGACTGTCTGTCCCCCATGACTCACGCGATAAAATCTTTAAAAGGTTCATGGCCTTGAGACATTTTAACTTCAGCTATTATGTGTTGGATGAAGGTGAGTTTGGCATCAAAAATTACCCCGAGGAATTTTTGTACTTTCGCGATGACCAAGTTTTGTCCATTCATTAGTATGCAGGTGTCAGGATGTACACCTTTTCGTCTGGAAAAAAGCACACTAGTAGATTTAGTCAGCGTTGAACTTAAAACCATTCTCATCAGCCCATTTCGCAAGGTGGTTAACACCTAATCGTATCTGGCGCTCGCATACAGTCAAGTTACATGCTTTGAAACTGATTAGGTTGCTATCCACATAAACAGAGTACGATATGGCAGAAAGAATAACAGAGCGAACAGAGTTCACTTTAACTATAAAAAGCGTACAGCTTAATACTCCGTCCTGTGGAACTTCATTTTCTTAAAAAAGGCGCGTGATAACATACTGCTCATTCTTACACGAAACTTCCTTTCAGACAGGTAATCTCTTAAGATGGTAGACAACCTGCCGCATATTCCGAAGGACGATAAGTCTTGCAGTATTCGATATCGCCAGGCAGTATCATATGCCTTCTCAAGATCAAAGAAAACAGAAAGACAGTATTGGTTGTGTACAAATGTGGCACGTATATATGACTCGAGGAGGACAAGATTGTCAGTTGTGGATCTAGCTGTACGGTAGCCAGACTGGCACGGGTTATCTATACCGTTGTATTCTACATAATAGAGTTAACGGTGGTTAATCAATTTTCCAAGCACTTTGAGTAGGCAGCTTGTGAGTGCAATAGACCTATAACTATTTACTGAAGAGGGATCTTTGCCCTGTTTAAGGACTGGTAGGACTATTGCCTCTTTCCTAGCAGAGGGTGTTTGGCCAGTATTGAAAATCTTGTTGTGAAGGGCCAAAAGGCATTTTAGGGTTTCAACAGAGAGATTTCCGATAATTTCACAGGTAATTGTATCATAACCAGGGGCAGAACTTTCACAGAAAGTTTATGAAGTTTCAGTTCATGTAGTGTTAGTGATTTCTTGTATCCTTCTGATACAGGCTTGTTCGAGTGCATACACTTTCAGCTATGTTTTTGTGGCGTGAGAACTTAGTGGTATAATTTTCTGAGCTTGATATTTTCTCGTAGTGTTCGCCAAGAGCGTTTGCCTGTTCTTCTATTGTATCACCGCAGTCATTCACCAAAGGGAAGGAATTTGGGCCTTGTCCTTTAAGTTTATTCACCCTGTTATACACCTTGCTGGCGTCTGTGTATGAGTTTATTGAGGATATGTAGTGGGCCCAGCTTTCCCGTTTACGCCAGCCATTCGCTTTGCAACTTTTGAAGTTTATCAAGTTTTGTACTGTTGGGTAGCGAGAAAAAGTCCTCCATGCTTTGTTTTGCTGTTTTTTAGCAATTTCAAACTTCCAATTCTACCATAGATTTGCGTTGACCTTATTATTGCTAGACTGTGGTATGCACTTTTTAGCACAAATGAGGACATATTCGGAGATATAGTAGGTCATCTCTTCTACGTTCAGATGCTCCACCTCTTCGAGGCGTAGTGTACAGAGCTCTCCACCCAGTCTGCACAATGAAAGTTTCATTTTTTAGGAAAATATGGCCGGTCATCTCGTTGTCTAGTTTCTAAAATAGTTGGAAAGTGGTCGCTTCCATATGAATTATTAATAAATTTCTAGGTAAGGCAGGAGTGACGGAGACACAATGGCTGAATCTATGGATGAATATATATTGTGTGTGATACTGTAGTACGTTGGCTTTGCCTTATTTGAACAGACAGACTCCAGATGAGGGAATAAAAATTTTACTGCGCGACCACTCGCATCACATCTGGTATAACCCCATAACAAACAGTGAACATTAAAATCTCCAATTAAAACATATGGTAGTGGAAGCTGACCAATCAGCTTTTCGAACTCTATTTGATTGAACGGTTTGTGGGAGGGGGGGAGGTATGTAGATGGAGCAGATAGTTATCAAATGATTGAACAGAATAGCTCAAGCAGCCACAACATCAAGAGAGCTTTGTAGAGCAATGTGCTGGCATGCTACACTCGTTTGGGCAATGATTGCCACTCCTGAAGAGGAATCGCCACCATTTCAGCCTTTACGAAAACCATGTATTGATTCAAGAAATTCATGTGAGATGACTTTAAATGAGTTTCTTGAACACAGAACATTTTCGGCTGGTAGTCATTTAGCAAGTATTTGATATCATCTAAGTTATGAAATAGGCCCCTGGCATTCCACTGTAGTATTTGTGTGGTCGTATTGAGGAAAGATGTATGTGCCCTGTGTTCAGATGAACGTGTTAAAAATGTGTGTTTAAGGAAGGTAACCCTTTAGGTTACCAACCTTTTAGTCGGAAAGGTTATGGGATATTTCCCTTTCTCATTGCGCTCCAAAGAGCGCTGATGTTTGGGCGTCGGTGGCGCTGGTGTTCGTCCATCGATTTCCATAGCCTTCTCTGAGACGCTGGAAGGTCGAGGACCGGGCACAGAGACTTTCTTTTCCGCCCTTGGGAAAAGGCGACGGCCGATTTCCTCTGGGTGGGTCAGCCCAGGGGTGCCGTCTACGTCAAGCCGGGGCGAAAGGGGTGTGTTGCCCCTGCCGGTGGGCCTTAAAGGTCCAGGCACCCAGCGTCAGCTCAACCCCCCGGATCCCCTCTTCCCCGCACACGGCTAAGCCGCGCACGGCGAGGCGTGGGAGGGAGGCGAGACGCCCCCGTTGGCTCGGGTCCGTGGTGTTGCCACGCACCAAACGCCTGCTTCCGCAGACGTCCCTGCGGGGAACAGTGCCGTTGCTACGATGCTGCATGAAGTTTCCGCAATTGACCTCAACTCGTTTCCTATTGAGCTGAAGTCCCGAAATTTCTGCGAGGAAAGCGTGAAAACACTTGACGAGTGAGCGAGTACATAAGAGAAAACAAGTACAACAGCTGCGGTGGTATTCCCAGCCAAGTGCTTCGGAGATACTTTGCGAGCCGGGATACTGCATGTTTTTTTTCTGTTTTTTTGTAACTTTGCATAGATAATTGGTACACAGGCAAAAAAAAGCGCCCAGATAATTGCATTTGTCCGATACGAATAAAACTTTCGGAAGTGAAAACATCACATCTCTGAAAAGAATCGCTCGTGAAGAAAGCAACCTGTTTACGTAAGTCTGCTATCTTATGTGTAAAAACAGTGACTTTAATACGGGACACAGTGAAAAGTAATTTTGTATCCAAGCACAAACATGTTCTTGCCCTTCACTCGTGGCTGTATGCGGCTGCCGCAACCGAGAATAGAACAAATCTTCCAACTGAGCAGCGCGAAAGCACAAACTTGATCAAAGTCTATTTTTTCCCTTCTTCACTGGCTTCACTGGAAGAAGAAGCCGAAGTGTGCGAACGCGTCCACTACGGCTTCTGCTTTTTTCAACGTTTTTGCGACGCCACTTTGTGATTTCAACGTCATATTAGTGCAACGACTTCCAGAAGACACAGGGACTCTGTCGACACAATTTGGGCGCAGTGAGTGCTTGCTTCTCGCATTTTATTTCGCCTCCGCTATCGTCGCTCGCCCACCGACAGCTAGCCCTGACGAGTGTCTTCTTTGCTCTAACGTGGCGCGGGCTTGCTCGTGCGCCCCGTAGTCGCACTGTCTCGCTGAGCGATGGAGTACCAAGTGACAGGGGAAGACATTGACCCTGAAGAAATCACGCCAGACCAACGCTGGCAGACCGCCTCGTGTCGCCGAGCAAAAAATGAAGGCTCCAAACGTGTGCCGTCATATAGCGCTTTGAAACGCAACGAGCACAAGCCCCGCAACAGAGAAAATGTGAAGAACAAGATTATTCGAGCAAGCCGAATGCCTCATCTACCAAAGAACGACATCCGCATTATCATTAGGCCCAGAGGGGGTCTTAACATCGCTAGGGTTGGCCCAACGACAATCGCTGAAGCCATTTCGACTTCGGCAGGTATCAGCCCATCGGAACAGCAAGCAGACACGCTCTGCCCCAACATTAAACAGAATATCTTAGTAGCAAGCACGCCGAAGAGAGAAAATGCTAATCGCTACGTGCGCGTTAAGGAAATCCGCATCGCTGACAAGACCTATGAAGTTAGTGCCTACGAAGCGGCACCACATTCTACATGCAAAGGTGTCATTCGAGGGATTCCCGTGCAAGACGGTTCGGCGGACATTGACGCGAAGATTGTCAACGACCGAAATCCACTAGCTTTGGCTGCCAAGCGCATCGGAAGTACCACTGCAGTGATCGTGGCCTTCGATGGACATCGTGTGCCCAATTTTGTACGATACGGATCGGTGCTACTTCAATGCACACTATACCGTAGACAGATAGATATTTGCTACACCTGTGGTCGGCTAGGCCATCGAGCGGACGTGTGCCCGAACCCTGGAGACGTTATCTGCAGAGGCTGCAGCGTGCCGAACCCCGAAAAAGAACACCGCTGCACACCAACATCCAAGCTTTGCGGAGGAGCCCACCTCACTGCCGAAAGGAATGTAAAGAACGCTACCACATTCCATACGTGGTGCGCCGACGACGATGGGAGCGAGCACACTCGATGCGACACAACAGTTACGATGCAATGAACGAGTTCAACGCAACCGCTGACGACGACCAGGCCTCGAAGCTTTCTACAGATGGTCGATCCGATGGCAGCTGATCCCGGTCCCGATCTCGGAGTCGTCCCAGGAACCGCACCATGCGTGTATCGAGGTCCCGGAGCCACCCTCGGACCCACTCCCGCATCGCGCGAAGTGGGACCCCAACCAGATCTATATGGCGAGGCTACTCCAGGTCTCGTTCTGGTTCACGTCACGGTTCCCGTTCAGGTTCCCGGCCCGGGTCACGCTCCGGCTCCCACTCTGGTTCCGGGCCTCATGCCGGTTCCAGGCCTCACCCCAGTCTCACCGGGGTCTCGCGTCAACGATCGCCTAGCCCATCGGCACCACCATCGCCAGGCAACGCCAGCAAGAATAAGCGGGGACCTCTCACTTGGGCGGACGCCGTCCGGAGAAAACGAAACACTACATCACAGGTAGGGTCGGGTTCACTCCCAGAGCATGATACACACAACACCTCTGAGATTGCGATCTTAAAGCACGAAAATGCGATGATGAAAGAAACAATACGCAAACTCACAGTCGCAATTGCCGAACTAAAAACTGACAGACACGCACGCGCTGATATGCCCACAACCGACAACGACGACAATGCAGTCACTCCGTTGCAGCCGCAACCCGTAGGCACTGGTAACGACGACGGCGAGAGCGCACCCAAGAAACGCGCGGTCGCCCACGACCAGCCAGCTTTAAAGACAGAGTTAGACGACAGAGTTACTCAAACACCTCCTCAATGAAACCAACACCCGCACAAATCAGCGTCATTCGATCGTGAAGATATTTCATCAGGCTAAACGGACAGTGTCACCGGAAGATGTTGTTAAGAACCTCATGGAAAAATATCTCCCGCTCCCTACGGGCCCTGTGACCCCTCACCCTGATTACTCTGGCAGCGACAACACTAACTTAGACGCCGACTTCTCTATTGAAGATGTGCGCCGAGCTCTCTATGAGCTCAATGGCCGCTCAGCCCCTGGCCCCGATGGCATCACCAACAAGCTCCTACGCAACCTGGACGATTCTTCCGTCACTTACCTCACTGACACTATCAACGAGATATGGAAAAAGGGTGAGATACCCGATGCTTGGAAACTAGCTCACACGGTTCTCATACCCAAACCGGGAAAGGCGCCGAGCCTAGATAACCTACGCCCCATATCTCTCACGTCGTGCGAGGGCAAAGTGGCTGAGCATGTCGTCCTCAACAGGGTTGGTCGATACCTCGAAGATAACGACTACATCCCGCACCACATGATTGGCTTCCGACCAGGGTTATCCACACAAGACGCCATGTTACTCCTAAAGCATCAAATTCTAGATGGCGGAAACACTCGGGACACTCGTGCAATACTCGGTCTCGATTTAGAAAAGGCCTTCGATACAATAACGCACTCGTCAATCTTGAAAGCCATCGCAGGCCTCGGCCTAGGTCATCGATTTTACTACTTTATCCGCTCTTTTCTCACTCGACGCAGAGCCGTCCTCCGCGTAGGAGACCTAGTGTCGGAAGAAGTGGAGCTCGGACAGCGGGGCACTCCTCAGGGATCCGTCCTCTCACCCACGCTCTTCAACCTCGTGATGATCGGGCTTTCCGAACAACTTTCAAAAATAGACGGGCTAAATCACACTATCTATGCGGATGATGTAACCATATGGTGCTCCACAGGGTCGGATGGCTTCATTGAGTCCGCCCTGCAAGAGGCTATTGACATCACCGAGTATTACCTCAACCACACCGGTCTCAGGTGCTCACCTGCGAAGTCGGAGCTGTTGATATATTTGCCCAAACGCCGGGGTGCCAAGCCCAAAGGGTGGAAACCTCCGGCGGAACCAATATCACCCTCCACACCAGAGATGGTCGTACTGTACCCAGGGTAGACACCATCAAGGTTCTCGGCATGATCATCGAGTCCCGCGGAACCAACACCCAAACAGTACACAAGCTCAGGACTAAGACTGAGAATACCATACGACTCGTACGTAGGGTAGCCAACAGGCACCATGGCCTCAAAGAAGACAACCTGCTGCGTCTCGTACACGCGTTTGTTTTGTGCCATTTTACCTACGTTGCCGCTATACACAAGTGGCTACGTGCTGAGCGCGATCAACTCAATGCGCTTATTCGCAAGGTGGTCAAACGAGCCCTTGGCCTCCCTATCACCACTCCAACGTACAAACTCCTCGAGCTTGGTGTACATAACACGCTAGAAGAGATCGCCGAAGCTCAGGAACATGTGCAATTGACCCGACTCACTACCACCAAGGCGGGCCGACATATTCTGCGCGAGCTCGGCTTCTTCTCCTCGAGGGCCAGGGACCCCCCAAAGTTGACTCTAATTCCCCGTGAAATCCGCGACCTTATCACGATCGCTCCCATACCACGAAATGTACACCCCGAATACAACAGAGGCAGGCGCCTTGCGCGGGCGACCGCCATTCTCAAGCGCATAGACA
>WOVY01015485.1:0-100000 GCA_013436015.1 Rhipicephalus annulatus | reverse complement strand
GATCCTCAGTGAGGTAATCAGCGGTACTGATATTTATTTTATTTATTTATTATTTATTATTTATTATTTATTTATTTATTTATTTATTATTATTTATTATTTATTTATAAAATAATGCGGGCAAAAAGGCCAAGCAGGGTGAGAAAAATACATAACAATAACAAAAAATAAGGTAGCAAAGTGTTTTTACAAAATATTTTTGGTTGCAAAAAAAACCTGGTCATGATACAATTTTAAGTAATAAAGGAACAAAAGTATTTGCACAAATGGTCACGGGCGTTCCATAAGACAATGGTCATAAGGCTGCCGAAGGAGCTGCTCTTCGTTATATACCGCGCCCGCGCTATGGAAGTATACGCTACACGGGTCAGTTTTCAGCTCTAGACATTTCGGCCCTGGTGTCGTCAATTCACGACACCACCGAAAATTGATTCATTGATTCATTGATTGATATGTGGGGTTTAACGTTCCAAAACCACCATATTATTATGAGAGACGCCGTAGTGGAGGGCTCCGGAAATTTCGACCACGTGGGGTTTTTAAACGTAAACCCAAATTGAGCACACGGGCCTACACTCTAAGCCAAAAATGGCCGAAATGGGAGCAACGGCTGTTTTTACTCCTTCAGACCGACTGTTACTCTCAGAAAAGACCAAGCGGAACAAGATGGCTGACTTGTTCGAGAATGGGGGAGCAACTGTATTCATCTTAAGTTTGTAAGGGAGCAACGGAAGGAGGAACCGCTGTAAATGCTCTCGTCACGCAACGGTTACTCCCTGGCAGGACACCGCACACAAATATGCATGCCGCCCACATTGATATTCATGGGCCAGATTATTGTTTAGTTCTGTGTGCCAAACTTCACCAAACCAAAACAGTGATTTATTTTAGCATCCGTAGATAATAAGATAGCAGCGCTGGCTGAACACAGAAGGCCTGAGGATACAGTACGGCAAATACTTAACACACGCAGCAGCAGAATGGAGAGTTGGCACGTCAAAGCGGACCGAACGCCGAAACACGTGCAAAACAACGATAAAAATAGCCTAGACACGCCGTTCGTCCGCGAAGTAAGGGCGTCAAAGTCGATCAAGCACTGAAACACGTGCATAAGGAGCCCCCCCCCCCCTCCCCCCGCCCAGATATATCGGAGAAGAAAAAAAAAAAAAAAAGCGGACCCAGACGCGTTTCTCATCAGCCATTCACTTAGTAGCACGCTTCACCGTGTAGTTTGAGGGACAAATCTGCGCCCTCTGCGCCCGCACGACAAGTGTGGCGCTAGCGTAGCAAACGATGTAAGTTACAAAGTAATTTTTATTCAGTGTTTATGTTGACTAGCACTGAATAAAAATTACACTAAACTTTTTATGTTTATTCATGGGTTTTAGTGTACCTCAGTTTTTTTTATGATTGTATTAGGAGAACACACTGAAATCATTGCGCTGACGCCTGTGCTGCCACTGCTCGACGTTTTTTTTTTTCGGCGCAACTAGGTTCGCGTTCGCACTACTCATATTCATTTGGTCTGTAGTCGGCGAGCACATGGACGTGCGGGATTGTGACCTATGTTTTGATCGTGTGTGTGTGTCGCAGATTTGCGTTTCTACTTATTCGTGATGAAGGTTAGTGTATATTTATCTTTATGGAGCGCGAAGTAGTTGTGGATTTTGCTGCCGGGTGGAACAAACACATCGTAAACACGTCTTCAGCTATCTGCAAGCCTGTTCGCTCGTCGGACAAAGGACTGTGCATGCATCAGCGCGCAGGTGAGTGGCATTTCCAGCAACATTTAATGCTCTTACAATACATTGTTGAGTGGTTGCGCTATTGAAAGAGAAATGATTTGCTCTTATTCACCGTATCCATTGCTAGCCGTATCGGACTAAATTACCTCTATTACCGCCTGCATACCCTCTTGCTTCCCCTGTCACCACTGCAGTGCCAGTGTACTTTTGCAATTAAAAGTTCATTTCCGCAACACTACCTCGCTTGAAAAAACATTGGGGCGGGGTTGTAGCTGCATTCATACTGGCACTTTTCTACCATTGGCTTTATGTAATGTTAACGGCTGAGTGTTGGGGCCTTGGGCCGCATTTTTTAGAGCTGTAAAGTGTATGTAAATCAGTAAGTGAACAAATCATTGTCGCATCACTTCACTGGCATAGCCAGGCGGTTGCGCACAGAATTTTTTTAGGCCGGGCGTAGGGAGCCCAAATTGACGACCATATTCGCTTGCCCGGCCTATTCAGATAAGCGGACCCCCCCCCCCCCCCCCCTCCCCGCACGCCTAAAAAAAAAAAAAAATCTGCCCACATCACTGCGTCACTTGCTTCACCTCTGCGCTGAACGTACTATTTTATAAGCGCACCATCAAGCGAGCAGTTTACATATTGACAGAACAATTGGAGGAGGAATGACCCAAATCTTTCAGATTTCTTTAGAGATGCAAAACCTTAGCAAAACTGAATATTGTAAAAGACAATCATAAATGCTGTATGTTCTCGTTAGCGTTGTATTATTCTGCATCATGAAATCTTTATGCGCTGTAAAAACTTGGCATGCCGTTGAAGTCACATATCGACGTTAATACCAATCGACGAAAATTTCGACAACCTCAATAACACCGTTTGTGATTTGCCGCATGCACATAATTAGGCTGATTCCCACTTGGCTGTTCTTAACCTGACTTCACTGCTACCAAATGAAACAATATTTGATGCATGTCTTTTACTTTTTTTTCAGGGATATGACACAAATTTGGTTATACTGCAGATGCTCCCAACGATGCTAAAGTACAGAAAGCAAGTGAATTTTGGTAAGTGCAGACTTTTTGTACTACGTATATGAAAGCATCGCTTTTTAGGGGCAAACTGTGCATGTGTTGGCCAGAGAATACATCATGCCACATGGTTACACTGGCATTGACAATTCGACATGGCTCCGCTGGCCCGTGTGTGTGCTCACACTGTTACCGTTAAGATAAAATGTTTATGTTTTCATTGCAGGGATTGCTGTTTGTACTAAAAAGCCAACTGCCAAGATTTGTTTACGCTGGTACTCCTAAAAGTATGCTTTCCCTATTTACATGGATTTTGGCTTGCACAAAGCATAACACTTGGGCCTAGATTCACAAAGCTGTCCATGCGCAGGCCTTCATAACAGCGTTTCTTGACTTGCCTTTACCCTGTTTTCTGCAGATGTTTCGTGGGTTTAAAAGTGCCACAGCATGTTGACCTCCCCCACTCTGAAATATTCGCGTTCAAAGTTCTACAAGAGTGGGCTTAACTTTCTTGTGCACCTCTTTGCTAGTCCAAGATACTGAAGTGTTATGCTCTTACTAGAGGTGGCAGTGTTTCTAATGTTTGTATTTCCATCACATTGACGAAGTATGCGATCTTGGCTTGACTGGTAGCACATCCTCAACAAATGTCTTTGTGGCACATGTAGAAGGCAGTACAAAATAAATAGGCAGACATTCACACCGGGAGCTAACTTCTAATAATGCTTTTTTTTTTTGGAAACCACGGTGTGCTTATTCCAATTTGTCTAACAAGCAGTAACCTGTTTGGCTGTGAACCAACAAGACGTTGAACTAATAGAAGCATCACATCTTGTTGCTCTCAAATATATATGTATTGGCAAGCTATCTGTGACACTGTCAAACAAAGAATCAGAATATCTGTGCATGCCTTAAGATATATTGCTTCCTCGACAACCGAGTGAACAAATGCACCCTATTTTACTAAATTTAAAGCATTTTTTCAAGGTAGCACGGTCTACATTTTTTGTCTATAGTTTTGTCCAGCCGTTTGCGTCAGGTACAAAGAAATATACTGAAGATTATCATGTAGCCTCTGCAAATGGTTGCTTTCAAGCAGGCTTTGCATGCTTGGCTTGTGCCTACAGGTATTGCACAATTCAAGATGCAGCAGCGTATGATAGAACAGTAGAATCGAGAGCATCTATGTGCACGAGCTAAATAAGTATTTTAACATGAGCGGACAGTACGTGTTATTTGCCACACACATGACCTCACTTAGAATGCCCATTGGTGAATGGGCTCATAGAAATGTCACTCAGCTGTGTATAGGAAACAAGTTAGCTGAACCTAAGGGTATCTTTAACTGCTACAAATATGCCTTGTTGAGGTGCTGCACATTTTCTTCCAGAATATTGCTGTCTGAGACATCATGTGAAGAGCGTCTATCACATCAGCATTTATATGGCTTGCCAAGTAACGTTTGGCCGAACCTTCCTTTTTTTCACATTTCGTTTTGCAGTAGACATCCTAGAATGTAAGCGCTGCTGCAGTGTGTGTGACTCATTGTTATGAATTGATTCTGGCATGTTTAACCTCACACTTCTATTTTTTTTCTTGCAGCAATGAGATGCTTCACATATGCCTGCGGTGACGTTCCGCTGCGCTAGCCTGATGGAAACACCAGCTGCGAAACTTGAGTTCTTCAGAATTGGAGAAGTTGCCCTTCTCTCACCAATGATGACACAGACTGCCCTATGCTAGAAATTCAAGATTGTTTTTCCACGGATGACGCAGAAAACTTTTGATGCATTATGGTGTTTGTTTAGTGCTGGCTGTGGTGTGGCAAAGTCTACTTTTACGTGTGGTCACACGTCGCCTCATAAAAAGAACAATAAAGCATTTATTTTCCTTTCAATATTGTCCACTTTTTGTGTTAGAAGCACCCAAGCAGTGCTCTTCCAAGGAGCTCTCGCCATGTGTTAAGCGTGTGACAAGCATACTCGAGATAAATACTCATTTCCCCAAGGAGTAACTGGAAGCATGTGCAGTTGGTTTTCAGAGAGTAACTGCGAACACGTGGGAGGAACGGTAACGAGTAACTGTTGCTCTTAGAAGAGCAACTGGTGGGAGTAATGGTTGGTCGGCAGGGAGCAACTGGTGGGAGTAACTGTTGGTCTGCAGGGAGGAACTGGAGGGAGTAACTGTTCATCCCCCGAAGGAGGAACTGAAAGGAGAGCAACGGTTCCTCCCTCTGCAGTTACTCCTTTTAGGAGAGTAATGGGAGTGGCAATGCAATTGCTCCCTGAAAGGAGCAACCCCTATACCCCTGTTGCTCCGTTTTGGCTTAGAGTGTACATGATTTTCGCCTCCATCGAAAATGCAGCCGCCATAGCCGGGATTTGATCCCGCGACCTGCGGGTCACCAGCCTATAGTACCTTATAGCCACTCGACCTCCGCGGCGGGGCCCCACGGAAAATTGTTTCTATAGAACCTCGAAAATATAACCAAACCCGCTCATTCTTGGAGAAGTATTTCTTCTACTATCACCACTGCGAGCGACACTAGACTGTTGTTTCATTTTTGCGGAGCTTGGAGCAGTAAAGAAGAAGAAGCTTGACCAAAACCATGCGTAACGACGTGGCGCATGGGCAACACTTCTATGGGCAACCAGAGGCGGGAAGGTGGCATTTTCAGGATGAAGTCCTAAAGTTCTTTTAAGAGCTTCCACGCTGTCAAATACTACGTTGGTTCAGATGAATACTTTAGGGCATAGCAGGAATAAATTTGCCATTCTTGTCAATTCATGGTTACAGGGCCATGATGGCCTAATTTGATATCATGTCTGTAAATCCACAAACACTTACACCACTGACTAAAATTTTGCTTGTGGTCTTCTGAGGCCCAAACTGCGCACTAAAAAGATGCGCACTAAAAAGATCTCTGACGAAAATAAAGAAAACTCAGGTCTGACAGGGCTAGATGAATTTACCTATCAGTGAATGTTTGTATTTTGCTGTTTATTTGTAGTGTGTATTTTTCTGTGTGCCTGCACTGAGACCTCATAGTTGTTCTAGGGCATGTTAAATATATTTATTATTATTATTATTGTTATATTATTATTATTATTATTATTATTATTATTATTATTATTATTATTATTATTATTATTATTATTATTATTATTATTATTATTATTATTATTATTATTGAAACAACGTAAAACATGTACGCATAGGGAATTCAGCGAGAGCTGGATGATTTTCAGTAAATGTGGCGGGGGGGGACCCCGCGCGGGGGGCGAATTCACGGACTTTGCAAACATTAGTAAAACACAATTATAGCATAGAGGAATGCGTTGTTCATGAACGCCGATGAATTTGTGTAAATTAAATGATGACGAAAAAAAAAGTCATAGAGGTTATGAAGAATTAAATCCGTGGAATTCTCGACTGACGTTATCTACAACCACGCACTGCATCCCTGGTGGACTGTCACACTATGTTATGCCGCGACTGCTCTACATAGCAACCAACATCCCTACCTTCTATGATGCGAACAATAAGAACGACGTATTTCTACTTTCTTCATTTAGGTTCACAACACACAGTGCCAGATTCGTCGCCGACTTCTATAGCGTAGAAAGGAATCCATACATCACACGTCAAACTACTCTCCTTGAGTTGCAACATGGGTTGCACGACTGGGGGAAGGAAGGGCTCGGACGGCCGCGTGAACCAAACCAGCCGACTGAAAGTCGTATATAATGGCCAACTCACACTGCGCGCAAACGCCGGTGCAATGCACGTACCACAAAGACTCCGGATGTGCCGAGGCCTCGGAAACAACGGCTGTGCCACGCTGGACGACATTAACGCGTGAATACTTCGCGTAGCGCATGTAATAGACGGCCATGGAGACGAATTTACGATTCGGCGAACATTAATTGCCTTCGGCGCGACTGTCGAAGCCGCCGAGCGCCCCGCCAGATGGCGCGCGCTGGGAAAAAAAAGGCCTCGTGGCGTTCCGCTCCCTCTATGTTCGTCGAGTGGCGCACCACTTGTTCGAACTCGCGGAGCCGGCATGCATGCCTGCATGTGCTACGGACGGGAAAGCTGGCGAGGGATGCATTGTAGCGTGCAACAAACGTGGGGTTTACCAGTTTTTAATGTCTTCGCACGACAGGTGTGTCCACGGGTGCGTCATCGAGGTTATATCCAGGTTGCCGTAAAGCCTTGCTGCAACCTATAGAGAACCACAATTGCAATGTGGCTGTTGTGCATGCGTGCCCTTTATTTTCCCGCGATTTTTATGCAACAGCGAGATAAACCGTATGTCAAGACTTACGGGTGTATTTTGCTTATTCGTTTTTTTAACCCAGGTATTGATCCTCGTCCGTCTGCATGAATTCGGCACGGTCAGGTCGACTCGGAGAAGGCACGATTGAATAATGATCTGCGGCCACTCTACCCAGTGTTTACAGTGCTAATAGAAGAGGCTTTGTCTTTTTTGAAGCGTATTGTGAATAACGGCCTACACATGCCACGATTCAGCCTCTCTGAGGCGCTCCCATTAATTTTTAAAATATCGAGCAATGAATAAAGGTTACCATCACATCAAATGTGTCGTCTTTTTAAGGGCATGAACTGCCGTTTGAGGCAAGTAATCTATGACCTAAATTATTATAGCACCAAAAAGGGTGAAGGAAGAAAGGTCGCAGATGGACTTTCATTTCAGAATGTTGACATCATTGAATGTTGACCTGTAAACACAATTGATACGCTTTCAAGTAATCAACGGCAGTACGAAGCCGTGATATAACCAACAACTTTAATTTAGGTAAAAAAAAAAACCCAGGAGCGTATGCAGAAATTGTTTTCGAAGCCGACCATATATACTTTGCTTATATTCGTGCGTGGACATATTCAGATGCGATATTGCAAAAAAAAAATATGGGCTCTTGAACCCCTCCCGATGCTACGCCGATGCTTATAGGACATATGATGAACCTGACAAAAACAACTGCTCCTGATAGTCTTACTAGCGCTGCAGTGCAGGTAAGAACAAAAATGAACATCGCGGTAAATTTTTAAATGAGAAGCATCGCTCATGAAGTGCCGTTCCTGCACTGGAACTGCACTGGAAGGCACGCACACATCTACGACCGAAGCACGAGGAAGAATACCCCTCTACTCAAGCATGAGCTGCTCACTGTCAACAATGCATAATCGAGCAGTCAGAGAGCAAGCTCGTGAAGAAAGAATTGCCTTGGGGATAGTGTGCGGTGAGAACAGCGCACGCACGCATGCACAAACACGCCCGAAGGTGTTCCCTAGAGCGCGAAACAAAAGCGAAAACCCATGCGAAGACAAAGGGAGAAAAAGAAAGAATGGAGGACGGGACCTCTTCAGGCGTGGGTCTCGCCGGAGTGTAATGGTCTTTTATACGCCTCATAAAAGGGACTAGACAAGGACGATACGGAAAGTACGTACAAAGAAAGTAACAAGAGGGAGGTCGTAAGGAAGCACACAGCCGCGCACTGTCGTCGTGGTGCTCGTGAACTGTCTTGTAAACTGCCGCTGCTGTTGCGCTCGTGGGGAGAGAGTAAGTACCCTCGCCTTACACCAACTGAGGTGTGTACTGCATACAGTGCGAGACTGTGGGACCGCTACGGCAGGTCGGCAGTCCGTGCCCGAGGCGGACTGGACGGGGCACCCGGGTATAATGGCCCTAATGACAGCGATAACAAGCACGTGGGTGGAGACACTAAAAGAAATAAAACGCTTGGACACTAAAAGAAATAAAAGAGGGAAAGGGAGTGAAGGAGAGAAAACGAGAGAACCCGGGGATGTCCGAGTCCTTCAATTGCCTGCGTCAGCTCCACTGTTTATATACATTCACTCCTGTTGTCATTTCAGGTTCCTTCGTGGTTAGCGAGGGATCGCAAGAGTAAGAACACTCCTAAGTGGCCACTCTTCTGCCTCTTCTTTATCTGTCTGGCGGCGGTGTCGATTTGCCCCGTCACATCTGTCTCCGCTTCCGCGGGCACACCGCGAACTGACCCGAGGTGGGCCCTGTTCTGTTCCTATAGAATGGAAGCACTAAGGGTCCTCAGTTTTTCATGCCGTACGAAATTAGGATGTTATCTGTGTACTCTTACAGCGCTAGCCAAAGTAGGTCACGCGAAAATATACGTGTCACTGCGCAGCGCGTCCGCCTTCCCTTGTCGTCGTCAGGGTGATTTGTAGAGACCAAGGTGCTGCTTTGAGAGTCGAACCATGCTTCGCACTTCTGTACCCTACCCCTTTTCTTACAGTTAAACACTATCGAACACACCGCAAATAGCTGCTCTCCCCACTTCTTGGCATCGTAATTGAACGTCATTCTTGCAACACAAAGTGACGTCGCACATTCTCTTTAGCCTTCTATTAGTCTTCCTATAACATCTAATCGTTGTCATCTATGCTCTTTTACGCTTCTTCACCTTGAATACCCAGTCTGTGCTCTCAGACATCATATCGCATACGCTGACTTCGACAGGTGAGGCAGCTTAGCTGTCATTTCACTTTTCATTTTCTACTTCTGTCGCACTACGCATATCTTCAACAACGTTCCTTCACGTTAAGACTGCCACCCGCGTCTCCCTTCAGAATTGTATATCTTTCCTTCCTTCCCTCGTTTTCTCCAGTACGTAGCAGTCGGGGAACAGCCTATAGCTCTGAAACCTGCTATTAGGTCGGTGGGCAGCGGTGATTACGTTGGCGAAAATAGCTCTACGCCAGAAACTACTCTCTCTCCCCACTGTTCGACGGCCCACTGATCTCCGTCGGGTGCACGGTTTGGGGTCTTTCCCGACCCCTCCACCACACCCTCTTCTTATTCTTCGTTCCTGAGGTCGTTTACGAAGTTTTTTGTCTCAGGGCTGGGAGTTCTCGCTTAGCATTGCCCATATGCTGAGTGCCCCACGTCGGAATGACGTCTTTCCTGCTATTCCCGGAGGGTTCGCTTTCTCTTCGCGAGTTGGCAGGTGATCACAGCGTCCTGTTCTGCCATTTCTCCACGAACACGGTCATTGTTTGCTTGGGAACAGACCGAGAATATGTTACTTAAAGGGGGTGCTTTGCAAATTGTCTTTCTTTTGTTCCTAACCGATTCGGGACCTCACCGGTTTCAATACAGTAGTTTTTTTTTTTATGTGTACGTGCATAATACCTCCATTATTGTCCTCGCCAGCTATTTTTTTTTCATCTTTGAAATCTCACTTTTGTGTTTAATCAATGAAAGTTCATTAACAATATATGTTTTTTTAATTGTGCAGTCTTCTGTCCCTCTATGTGCGAATTCATAGAGAACACCTAACCAAACGTAATGACTGTGTAACTAAACACCCGAAGAGTTGTGGCACCAAACTTATGGAGCTACACTTACACATTCAAAATACGTCAATGGGCCCTTTGTACGATACAGCAGCAAGAGGCAACGACACAATGAACCTACTAATTACACGGCCAATTTTCTCCTTGGCCGCACAGTCCGTGTGAATGCAATATAAAGCTGCATTAGAGTTAAGCTGTTCGTATATTCAGTTATGTCCTAGCAACTTGCCCAAGTTTCCACGCTTCATAAATGCATTCACTTTTGTTGTACCCCGAGACACGAGCGTATGCAGTGTGGTCGAGGCATGGTCAGTGGCAACTTGAGCTTCAATGCGCACCTGAGGTCTCGAAATTATAATACTATTGCTGCTAACCTATCGCCCCCTCCCCGATTCTCGCCCTTCGTTCATGCACACCCACACTCCCCGATACCTTTATCATTTTGTAGTCATCCGAGTCTACGCGTGACCATCAGTAACCACAATCGACCATAAATCAAACACGTCGTCCAAGGAGGCTTCGTTATCTCTCGCATCTCATCAACGTTTAACTGACCGTTATCTGCGTCTACATCGACGCTTACGCGGCACTGCATGGGCGTAAGCGAGAGCGCAGCTACAGAGAAGAGTCATTTTCGAAAGCGGCCACTCGCGCATATGCCAGACCACCCAGCAGTACAAAGCCGCACGGCAGCACGGACATGAATATACCGCATTGATACTTGCTCACGTACGCATACACGCACGCTCAATCGTCGAAATCACAGCTCCACTTGCTCGTGTACAAAGGCGGTGGGTGCGTGCCCTAAAGCACACGCAGAGAACTGAACGACCACACAGAGATACACGAACACCCACCCTAAACGACGACTGTACGATCGGGACAAATTGCGGCCACGAAATATGGCCGCAGGAAGGCTGCACACAGTGCGCGTGGCAGAAGGATACAGTGCGCCGGTAAGTGCGTATACAAAGGCCTCCCATGGAATCGTGCAACCGCGAGATTGCATCGGAACTGCAGGCGCCAGAGTGCACTGCGTGCCCACACTCTCAGGGTAGATTGTGAGTATACGCGTTTGGCGACAGTGCACGCAGTGAACTATACCTGCTGTGCAAGCTCGAAGCGTTCAGTATACGCGAGGCAGTGGTGTTGGCGATGAGGGAATGTGTGCAGTTGTCTGTACACTTCGAAATTTGCCTCCCCACTTGCGTGTAGTTTGAAATAGCGTTTCGATACCACAAGTACTATCGCCACAATTGCTTAAGACTAAGTCACTCTTGCGACTATAGCATCGGTCGCGCTAACAGGTCGCGCGAGTAAAGCGCGGAGAGCGACTCAAGGCAACACCACCTGCTCATGCAGAGCGATGTTCACAGCAGCGTGCGGCCTTATACCCTTTACCACATGCATTTCGTGTTTGCTCGCATTGTCATTACTTCGTGAAATAAACTGACGTCCTGTTCCCGCGCGTGTGAATGGCGCAGAGATTTGAAACTGAAGTCGGGTGAGAGAAGAACGGAGCAGTGATCAACTTAGTGCAGCCACTTTGCAGCCAAATTGCGGTCATTTGCGACCAGCGAGGTGACCTAATGTGGTCGCGCGCACGCGACACCATGCACTGCTAGTCGCAGGTGTGAACGAGCTCTTACATAGAGAAAACGTAGAAGAGCAGGGCATCACAAGCCATATCGGTATGCAGCGCGAGATGGGCTCTGTATATCACCGTCTGTGCTCTCCAATGCAAGCAACTTGTTAATTCATGAGGTCGCTCACCAGACTCGTCCAGTGAACTTCCTTTACATATACAACATGACAACGAGAGACTCAGATAAGCAAAGTCGCAGTTCGACTCTCTAATCGTTCTGTAATCAAATCGCATAGTAATAATACAGTACTCAAATAAATAGAAAAATAAAAAGTATATTATTCAACAGTTTACCCAACCCTCGAGCGCAAGGGCATCACGGAAATTTAGCACTATTTCCATCGCACAGTATATTTAAAGTAGGTTCACTCGATGACAAACGTCTCAGCCACTTTGGCGACCATCTCAAATGTACTCGAAAAAAATTCCGATGATTTACTGCATTGAAAATGGTAAATTGCTAGAATGTTCCAGAGAGGAAAATTTTTTTGGCCGTGTGCGTGCCGTCTGAACTTCCGTGAATGACGTCTGTGTGCTGTTAGTGAAAATATTTATAAGTACCACTCATTATTACTATACCAAATTTGGTGTCCATGGTAAATAAAGGACCTTGTTTAAGACGTTCGAAGCTCAGTGATATTAACGCAATTTTCCTGCCACATGTTTCTCCCCTTTATCCCTTCCCCAGTGCAGGGTAGCAAACCGGATGTGCGTCTGGTTAACCTCCCTGCCTTTTCTTGCATCTTTATCTCTCTCTCTCTCCTGCCACATACGCCTCCAAGAATTTACGTAAACTGCGCTATGTACCCATTTTTTTAATGCAATACTGCAGTTCATATGAATATGTGAGCAATAAATGCTTACTCCACAAGAGGTATATATTTAGCGCAAAATTTTCAGACCTCTCAAGCTGTTGTACTTTACAAGAAAAAATCAAGAATTCCACGAAATTGTCATTTTCGTTCACATTGAGACACAATTCGCACCATGTGGTGGTTTAACTAAATATCATCTTTATACCCCAATCGAAAGCAAATAAACAGTTCTTTTATATGGCAAGCTTTATCATTATAATTATAGTTTTCAGGAACGAATTTGGTCATATATACGACAGCTTCTGCCTTGAAGCTCCCCATAACTGTCAATGAGAAATTTCAAAAATTATTTTGTTGCTCAAACCAATAATTCTAATGATAAAATTTGCGATATAGAAAGGACCGTTTATTTGCTTTTGATGTAGGTATAAAGGTAATTTTTAATTGGACCACAAAATGGGTGCTCATTGCTTATCAATAGGGATGAAAGTGTGAATTTCTTCAAATTCGTGATTTTTTCCCGTAATGTTCAACAACTTGGGAGGTCTAAAGATATTTTTCCCGCAGAATATACCTTTTGTTGAGTAAGCATTTGTTACTTACGTATTCACACAAAGTGCAGTATTGTATTAGAAAAAAATGCAAACATCACACACTTTGGCTAAATTTTTAGAGGGGCATATGGTAGAAAACTTGCACTAGTATTACTGAGATTCAGACACCTTATACAAGCGCCTTCACTCAGCATGCAGACCAAATTTGGCGTAGAAATATTGAGTGGTACTCTTAAAATACTTTTCGACATTCTGGAGAATTCAGAAGGCACCCACGTGATCAAAAATTTTTTCCTCTCTGTAATATTCTAGCAATTCAATGTTTTCAATGCAGCAAATATGCATGGCGTTTTTTTTTTCACATACATTTGGGTTGATTGATATGTGGGGTTTAACGTCCCAAATCCACGATATGATTATGAGAGACGCCGTAGGGGAGGGCTCCGGAAATTTCGACCACCTGGGGTTCTTCAACGTGCACCCAAGTCTGAGCACACGGGCCTACAACATTTCCGCCTCCATCGGAAATGCAGCCGCCGCAGCCGGGATTTTAGATACATTTCAGATGGTCGCCAAAATGTCTGGGACGTTCGGCATGACATGGCCCAGTTACATATATGCAGGCATCTATTTAGGTGGAAACCGCATTAAAATAATGCGAGTCATCGCAGTGAAACAGAAGGCACAAGCAATCCCTGCCCAAGAGCTCTCGCTATCTCATTGTGTGCCAGACACTCGAGGCAAAGACGTGTCTTCAGTGTAGCCAAGCTCAATGCTCCGTAACCAGTTGCCCTCCATTGATTGTTTTTCTTCTTTCATCAGCCAATCCCCGACACTAATATTCCACAGGTTAGCTCTTTTTCAGTATTACGTATTGTGCATTGCTCCACTATATTTACTTCACTAGAAAGACATATCATGAAAGAATCAGTGGAGTGCCCGGCGTATCTCAAGTGACGACATTGTCGGCAGTATACGTAGACCAAGAGAAAATTAATGTTGCGCCTACAGGAGACACTCAGTAGTCGTGTAACTTGGTGTTCGTAACTTAAGATTTAAACATAATACCACGTTCAATAACTTAGCCCGAAAATATTTCAATTTTTTTATGCAACAGGGTTATAGTTTAACCCAGAGATTTACCTGTGGTATAAATACCAGGTAAATATACACAACAGCTCGCATAGAACTGATTGTGATCATAGTGCGCCCACCTTCTTACATGCAGCCGATGACTTAGGACAGTGCTATAGCATTTGTTTGCTAAGAAGCGAATGTTTTTATCCTCCTGAAGCTCGAATGAGAGAAGTCTGACTTCTGAGAACGCCACAAATAGATCGCCGACTTGAGGAATCTCAAAGTAGGATAACCTATAGAGCACTCTATCAGAACTCCAAATCTCAGGAAACACGATTCCTTTTATATAGAATAGGTTTATACCAATGGTACACTGTGGACACATTTCGAATTCGTGCGTGAGATACGTATACGACGCTTTAGTATTGTAATACGAAATCACCATGCTCTCATCTAGTAGTAAATCTCTTCAGCGTTTAACGTCTATCTTTCAGAATCGGCGGTATACCGTTTGACGCGAAAAAAATATAGCCAGTCCACGGGATGACTCTTCGTCTTTCCGCATTTCTAACCCTTAGGCTAAAACGTCTGAGGCAGCTTATCAGTCAACTGCACTTCGCATAAATTTAGAGCCGCGCGGCGGAATCTTTTTGACTCCTAGTCAGGAAGCCCCATTCTTCCGTATCTGATTAAACTGATAACGCTCCCTCTGTGCCCATGCGAGCTCAGCAGTGTTCCTGGGTCCTCGTTTAGAACAATCAGAGATAATCCCGACGTATTCTCACTCCAGATAAAAAAAAGAAACGTTCCAACTTTGTTTTCTTAAAAGAACGAAAATTACAACGCCGTCAACATTCTTCTCCATCCTTTCGATTCGGCGCACGAAATCCTCTTCCTACAACATCCCCCAGTGAAGCCGCCCAAGAACAATACATCCTTCCCGCTGGGGTCAAACATGAAGGCCTCCCGATGCGAAGCATCCTGTTCTCTATTTCTCTATAACGCCCCCCCCCCCCCTCCCTTCCTGCGACGCAAAAGCAAACAACCGGCCATCAAGGAACTGCCGGTGGTTGCCTGCGCCAGGCGAGAGTCTCAAGACCCGAACGCGCAGCCTCGCTGCAGTGGCGGCCTGATCAGCTCTGCGGATCCGAAGGCCGATCAACGACGAGCCGGGCTCGCCGAAGAAAAGGCCGCCGCCGTCACCAGCACTAGCCATCACGGAAGAAGAGTCCGAAGCCCTGCCTGTCGACGCCGCCAAGAGCGCGGGTAATAGCGAGCAATTGGGAAGAAGAGAGCGAGGAGAAAATGGGAAGAGAGCATGAGTGCGTGCGTGCGTGAGCGAGGCTACACGAAGTGATGGTCGGCGCTGGGGAGGAGGGGAATCCAACCATCCGCTGCCGCCGTACACATCACAACTGAGCGCGCGTACGAGAGCCGGGCGTTGCCGATGAGTCCCGCCGATAAGCCTCGGCCGCGGCACGACGAACGAAACTCGAGAGCGTTCCTCGCGTTCTTCTTGCGAACGCCGCCGCCTGGCCCCCGAGAGGGCCGGCTGCAGCGCCGTTCCAGATTTTAATCGCCGCGAAAGGCGCAGAAGAAGATGGCAACGCTAGCCGCCAGGCCCTCCATATTCCGCACGTTCTGGCGCACGCTTTGTTGAGTTATTGCTCGCTTTTGTCTAACCCTAGTTCGCGTTATACAGCCTTCGAGGTAAGGGCGCGCCAATTACTAGGCAAACATGACGCTCTGTTTGTTTTGTTGCCGATACGTAATGCCGCTGCTGATGCTTTTGATCCTTCACCTTCACCGAGGTTCCGGAGGCAGCTGTCGAAGTGCAGTAGTTAGACCATCCAGCGAGGGATATGAGCGAGTATTTGCTCTATCCTCAACGATAAATCAGGTCCGTTCGAGTGCCACAAGCCGATCGGCCTGCGCCCTTTCGTGACCAGAGCCATCTGCTTGTTTCGCCCAGCTTTCTTGGTGAACGAGAGATTAATTTTCTTTATACAAATGAAAAACTGAGCTGATTTATGAAAAAGGCACAGTAATTGCCTTAATATCTTCAACCATACGTGGTAGTATACAAGCCTCGGGACAAGGCCAACGTGCAACAAACACGTATACGCTCTTCCAGAACTTAGCGCTGGACTAGCAAAACTGCCGTTTGAGAGCGAGCAAGCTGTCTGTACCCCATTTATGGCGTTTTAGTATTAGTCTGGCAAAGAAAGAAAGAAAGAAAGAAAGAAAGAAAGAAAGAAGAAGAAAGAAAGAAAGAAAGAAAGAAAGAAAGAAAGAAAGAAAGAAAGAAAGCCTAGAAATTGTAGCCTTCTAGATGAGCAGGAGGAGGAGGAGGAAGGAAGGAAGGAAGGAAGGAAGGAAGGAAGGAAGGAAGGAAGGAAGGAAGGAAGGAAGGAAGGAAGGAAGGAAGGAAGGAAGGAAGGAAGGAAGGAAGGAATGACAGGGAAATTAACCTTCCGTGGAAATATATATTACCACTATACCTCCGATAACTTATGTGCTGGGAATCTATAAGTGCCTGGCAGTTCTTCTTTTCAATACAGTACGCTAGATCACACACGGCTAAGCGGTCGAACGTACTGCTGCGAGGTCATTCCCTGATAACGACCATCGCCGAGAAGTCCATTGATTTGCTATGTACCTGATCGAATTTCTTTACAGACCGTGTCAACGATATTGGACTATGCTGCATCCGTTTCCGATTCATAAATTATATGCAAATAATGAAATTGACTGAAGGTTAGGCCAAGGAACCCACAAGGGACGTTGATCGTGGTGTCTTAATTGTATCGTAATGATACCGTCTCTCACTTAAGTGCAAAGGAATTAAAGTGGAAGAAAATCCGCCTTTCCGTCGGCGGGACCTGAACCGACAGCCTTGGAGCACTTTGGACGATTCTCCGATTTTCGTCCATAAAGCCGTTCATTTGCTGACGCACGATGGATGTATTGCCCCGGTGCCTTCTTTCTTTCTTTCTTCTTTTTCTTTCTTTCTTTCTTTCTTTCTTTCTTTCTTCTTTCTTTCTTTCTTTCTTTTCTTTCTTCTCTTCTTTCTTCCTTCCTTCCTTCTTTCTATTCTCTCTTTCTTCTTTCCTTTCTTTCTCTCTTTCTTCCTTCCTTTATTTCTCTCTTCTTCCTCTCTTTCTTCCTTCCCTGTCTTTCTTCTCTTTTCTTCTTTCTTTCTTTCATTCTTGCTTGCTTGCTTGCTTGCTTCTTTCCATAGCCAGAGCTGCGTTATGCATGAAATTTCGGACCACTCAGCTGGGCGATAAACCAATTATTGTGTTGAATATGCTAAACGTTACTCGTGCAACAATGTTTCACAGTAGCGTATCTCTAAGCGAGCTCTGCTCCTAGGATATTGCTTCCTTCGCAACGGTTAACAAGCACCATCAAGCGGGTAGTTGATGCTTTGGTGAATAGGTATATTCCACAGCAAACAGGGTTGGGCTTATATTACTATAGGTTCAGTGGCGCCCACCGTCAGTGCTCCTGGGATCGATGACGCCACAGCGATAAAGCATGTATAATCGCTCACGCAAGCTACATATTGTACATGTATAATAGGTTGTGGTACTACCCAAAACAGGGCGGAGACGAGAAGAACACGGGACTACATACACTAGCCTTCAATTAAAGTGTATATTACCTACAACGTTTTGGTGTATAATGACACAAATACGGCATGTGTGCACACAAGAGTCCCGTTAAACTCAGTTGTAGATTGGAATACCCGTTGTATCAATTCCTTTACAGATAATTAGAGTTCCTCGTCAGACAGGGCCAGCGAGGGACTACAAACACACGCGCGTCAGCCTCTTTCTTTGATGATGAGAGCTTCATAAATTTTCCTCTCCCCCTGCGTTTTGAACTTGCGCTGCACTGGGACTTTATCCAGTACGATTGATTGATATGTTGGGTTTAACGTTCCAAAACCACCATATGATTATGAGAGACGCCATAGTGGAGGGCTCCGTAAATTTAAACCACCTGGGGTTCTTTAATTAACGTGCACTTAAATCTCAGTACATGGGCCTACAACATTTCCGCCTCCATCGGAAATGCAGCCGCCGCAGCCGGGATTCCAAACCGCAACCTGCGGGTCAGCAGCCGAGTACCTTCGCCACTAGACACTAGATATATGAGTGACTTGAATATATATATATATATATATATATATATATATATATATATATATGAAATAGATGATCAGAGTTTCTTCCGGCTACTGTAATAAAAGTTATAAACTTCGAGAATAGTGCAGTATAGGAAACAAAACAATAAAATATTTATTTAATCCTAACAGTTTCGGCTGGTGGACCAGCCTTCTTCGGAGGATGTAAGTGAAATGATACAAGTTCCCGTAGCAGAGGGTCACCCTCACAGTTTAAAGACCCTCCAAAAAAAAAAAAGAACCTCGTTCGCCCGCTTGTCTCTCTCTCTTTTCTGTGTGTCTCTCTCTCTTTTCTTTTTTTGGAGGGTCTTTAAACTGTGAGGGTGACCCTCTGCTACGGGAACTTGTATCATTTCACTTACATCCTCCGAAGAAGGCTGGTCCACCAGCCGAAACTGTTAGGATTAAATAAATATTTTATTGTTTTGTTTCCTATACTGCACTATTCTCGAAGTTTATATATATATATATATATATATATATATATATATATATATATATATATATATATATATATATAATAAGATCTAACAGACAGTAATGCCAAGGAATGTACAGGGGAAGTTATTAGAACCAATGGAATGTAAATAAGAAGAAAGAAAAGTGAATAAAAAAATAACCAGCCGTGAGCAGGAACGCGTTATTCGAAGGTCGTAGGTTCGTTTCCTGCTCACGGCTGGTTATTTTTTCATCCACTTTTCTTTCTTCTTATTTACATTCCATTATTTCTAATAACTTCCCCTGTACATTCCTTGGCATTACTGTCTGTTAGATGTCATTAATATTGTGTTAACAACACGGAAAAACGAGCCCATAGGTATACACTTCTTTCCATTATTTTATATATATATATATATATATATATATATATATATATATATATATATATATATATATATATATATATATATATATATATATATATATATATATATATATATATATATATATGGAAAGCCAATAATCAAGAAAGTAGTATATCTGAGCAAGTATGCAGGCTATCAGATGTGGTTTGAAACATAGGTAGTGATGGGTCCAAAACGAATTATATAAGTAAAAAAATTACACTAAGATGCCAATCGCTTTGTTTCAGTTATGTTGTCAAATACCGCAGAGCAGACGTCCATATAGCTATAACCTAATTTAATGCTGACAAACAATAAAGTTACTGCCACATTTAATTCTAATCCTAATTGTTAAGTGAAGCTACCAGGAATCTTTTCCGCTGATAAGAATATCAGCGACAAAATAAAAAGAAATGATCTATTGTTTCCATTTCTTCGCAAACATGACATAACTTTGACGCCTTTAGAACAGCTTTATGTAAATAATAATTTAGTGGCGGAATTCTACAAAGCACTGATCTCGTATAAGTAACTTCCAATTGCCGTGTTCTGCACCACTGTCTATTCCAGCAGCATCTTAAGATGTGTGAAATCTCGAAATTTATCAAATGAGAAGGTGTTGATTATGTAAACAATAGTTTCTATACCTTATTACTGTCGCGTGAGCGGTATCAGGTGAAATTGGGATAAGGGGACCGCGAAGAGATCCTGTGGCTAGTGCATCCGCCGTCTCATTGAGATATATGCCACGATGGCCTGGTACCCATAACAACTGAAGTTTTTGCAAGTTGGTTGGTATGAAGCTGTCGAAACATATGCATAAGTGTTAAGTTGGTTCCCGATGACACAGCAGCACATACCGAAACACAATTTGTAATTATGACTGCTTCTGATTCGCCCGATGGAAGTTTTCGCTGTGCCAGTAGAACAGCAAATAATTCTGCTATGAATATTGGTGTGTGATTCGGAAGCTTAACCGAAAAGTACCAGTCAAGGGAACGCGAGAAGATGCCTGCCCCAGTCTTTTTATTTGATACAAATGCATCAGTCCCAATTATGTTGTTCATGCTCACGTGCGCCAACTGATCCTGTAGCCGATCATTTAAATATTGGAATGGCATTTTCTTCGCGTTAGAGGAGTAAATATTCTCAAATTCTATTTCAAGGTCTAAATTAAAGTTTCTTGTTGAGGAAATATGTTCGATTCGGACGTCCACTGGTTCCAGCAGCGCTTGAACGAATGTGAGCTGCAGTGTGGGGAGTGGAATCGCGACCACTGAGTTTCAAAAAATAAACTTGGCTCTTTAATAAAAGCATCAAAGAATTCCCTCTGGAGCGAAGTGTATAGTTTTAAAAATGTTCGGATAGTAAGTATTTTAAATTTATTGAACAATGAAGGGAGACGCGCTCCCATGTAGAGCACATTGTTAGCAACAAACTTGGGCAGTCCAAGGCACAATCATGAAGCTTTCCTTTCTAACAGTATTAGCGGTCTCATTTTATAAGTCACACTCCCAGAAAATGACGCACAGCCGAATTCCATAATAAGACGCGTGTACGTACAATTCATAGATCATTACCAGTGTTTTTCTATTGCAGAGCTCGCGTAACCACCCCATGGCTTGTGTTGCCTTGGACCCAAATTGGTATATGTGACTTTTCCCATTTAACGAGCTGTTATATATGATGCTTAAGTATTTGAGTGAATCCACCTGGGGAATCAACTATGTGCATTACAACAGGAAGATGTTGACAGAATCCTTGAACGAAAATGCTAGAAGCACACTTTTGTTTACAAAGACATTGGAATCTTTTAAAACCATTAATTTATCATGTTTAGGTAATTCTGTAATGTCTGATAAAGTAACCGCTGATCACTATTTGTCGCAAAGAAGGCAATGTCATCTGCATACACATATAAATGAATATCGCTATGTGTTGGAATCGAGCTGAGGAAGATGTTAAACAACACCGGTGTGAGCACTACCCCAGTGGTACACCATGGTATTGCTGATATCTGTTGAAAAAAAAACCCCTTTGAGAGCAATAAAACTCCCTTTCCCTTAGAAACTATGCTACCCATGCTGTCACGTAGTTTGGTAAGTGATATAGATATGCGGGCTTTCTGCGATCTTTCTTTCTCTCACTCTCTCTCTCTCTATTTTGTTTTGTTGTATGTACATGAGAAAGAAGTAAATAAGTAGTTCAGTCACGCAGAATTAGTGCGTAGTAGGCGCAACATAAGCTGAACACGCGTACAAACAACACCGTAAAAGCGTGATTTAACGCGAAAGCGCGCAGTCACAAAAGGCGAGCATCCCTTTAACAGGCAGAACGCGCTTTACTCACTGGTAATTGCAGTGTTGCGTATTCTTTGTGCAGCGATTAAGTAGTAAGGAACGTAGATATTACCAGTAAACTGCAGTCAACAAATTTTATTCGTCCACAATCGGCTCAAACCGCACGCAACGAAGCGCTGCTGCGTGCATTTGTATACGCGCCATCAACCGCCTATCCACACTTCCACGGAGATGGTGCTGCCACCTATAGCCAGATCTCGCAGAGAATACAGTAGAAAACTTCCGAAAAGCTATCTTTTGTTAAAGAAATTAGTTTAGGATTCCATTTTAGCTAGAGAAAGATAGTTTTTTATTGGGATAGGAAAGGTGAGTTGTCAGCCTGAATAAATTTTCTCAGCGACAAACACCGTAAAGCAAGTAGGTTAAAGGAGTCACAGAAACTTAAGCTATCCGTTCTTCAATATTATCCTTCCTACATCTTTTATTCCCCATACCCGATTCCTGTGCCGACCTGTTGAGGTGTCCTCGTAATGAGAGACAGTTACGGGTCGGAACTTTTCTCTTCTTTTCTTCTGTTATAACCACTTACTTCACTCCCGGCGCAAAATTCAGAAGGCAAAGGGAGCGTATAAGAGAACTCGTCTAGACAACGCGTCGCCGAACGGCCAATTTCATGCCAATTGGAACGAGACAGCGATCCCGTCCCTGAGAAAATGAAACAAAAAATTCCGGCTCCATCAACGCGCGTCAGAAAAAGGCATCTCGATCGCGTGCGCAGCAGAGACTCCCTGGGAGAGAAGGAGGAAGAAGAGAGAGACACAATCTGCGCGCCTGTCGCGTACGCTCGCGTTCCGTATCCATTTCATCTCGCGCGGAGAGGTCGCCGAAGAAGAAGCGCGGGAGAACCTATAGCGACGTTGGCGAGGCTTCCTCGCTATCTCTCTCTACGAAATTCAGAGCCCTCCACACGCCTTTCTCTCTCTCCCTTTATTGTTTTGTTTGGGTGGCTCGGTGTGACGCAGTTCAGTGTGTGTGTGTCGACGAGGCACGTGAGCGCTGGCTCGGTTCGCTGCTGGCATCCCCCGAAAACGGGGAGGAGGTGGCGGCACAGACCATGGACGGCGCGCCGCCGTGTATGATGGATTGCCAAGGCCGTGAGGAGCGTCGGTCGCCCAGGTGACATTCGTTCGCCCCGCGAAGCGAACCCGACGGCTGCCAGGGAAGATTGCCCCGAAGAAGCCGCTCCCATTTCCTCTGTTTCTCAGCGCCCGCAGGGCGTACATCCAATCTTCGAGAGGATGCAGGAGGTAGGGCGGGTTGAGTACACCAGCACACGCAAGTCAAGCTGCTGTTGGAAAAGCTTCCACCGGTGTGAAGAAACGGAAGAGCGCGTTTGAGCGTGCCTGTAGGTTCGGGTTTTGCTGTCGTCTTCATCATCGTTATCTTCCTCAGAACTGATAAATTATTCAACAATATCAGTTTTAATCAACCTTTAAAAACATCACTTCAGGTGCACAGAAGTCTCTCTCATGAATAAAATTACAGCAAATCAGGAGAATAGCAAGATCGCTTTGTGCGGAATCTCGCTTTATAGGTTCTGGGCCCTCAAAGCGATACTTGTGCAATGTATTTTCGATGCCCTGAATGCAGAGTATGCATCGCCGTGTAACTACGGTTGCTTAGCTTGTTGCAAAAAAAACACAACATAGTGGCTGCTTTCTTGTTTTTTCTTCACCGCTCTGCTCATTATTTTTTTTGAGTCACTGCATAATTACAGAGTATGCGTTCTACAGACCACATTACTCGAAGTGCAGTGGCGCATAAGTACAGCAATGTGTAGCATATGTGGTGTGACTTGTTTTTATACTTCCTATCCCACTGGTGATTTGATTGATTGATTTGTGGGGTTTAACGTCCCAAAACCACCATATGATTATGAGAGACGCCGTAGTGGAGGGCTCCGGAAATTTCGACCACCTGGGGTTCTTTAACGTGCACCCAAATCTGAGCACACGGGCCTACAACCTTTCCGCCTCCATCGGAAATGGAGCCGCCGCAGCCGGGATCCAATCCCGCGACCGGCGGGTCAGCAGCCGAGTACCTTAGCCACTAGACCACCGCGGCGGGGCAATATCCCACTGGTGAGGCAGAGGACTCTGGGAATGTCACTTCAGAACGTGACGGCAGCTCAGTACGTCACTTCAGTACGCGAGCCAGAGGACTCTCAGAACGTTACTCCAGTACGTGAGGGCAGTTCCCTTGTTCTAGAAGCATCACGCCACGACGTGATGAAGAGGCGCTGCTCATGGGCGCCAACACCATTTCTTCACTGTAATCTCTCCATTACCAAGTGCGGGCGTGCTCGGAGATCAGAACTATAATACGTCTATTTTGAAGAGCATAACATTTCAACAAAATATCGCTCATGACATGTTTGGCGCACAAGACGTAACCAACCGAACACACCAAATGAGCGTTTGCCCTGCTGTTTTCCGTTTTCACGTGCTCTAGTGACAACTCTCGTATGTTATTCAAAATGAAAAGCTGGAATTGTAAGTACATCTATACGTGTCAGAATTCGAAGGCTCTCGCGTGTAATTTTGGGCTCAATACGAGTTGCACCAAGGCGACCGGGGTATGAGGGACGTGGAGTTCACATATTGGCACCGGTAAGCATTAAGTGTGTTTTTTAGGGGTGAAGCTCTTTAACCTTGTCATGCGTCACGCGTAACCCAGAGAAGAAGAGACGAGAAAGAAAAGAAGGCAGTATTTCCCGAACAGCCTTCGAATTCTGACACGTATAGAAGTACTTACAAGGGAAGTCTAGCTGTATTATTCGAGGAGCTAGAAGGCATTAAATGGGATATAATAGGGCTGAGTGAGGTTAGGAGGACAGATGAGGCCTATACTGTGCTACAGAATGGGCACGTCATTTGCTATCGGGGCTTGGCAGACAGAAGAGAACTGGGAGTAGGGTTCCTAATTCACAGAAACATAGCTGGCAACATAGAGGATTACTATAGCATTAATGAAAGGGTGGTAGGCATTGTAATTAAACTGAATAAAAGATACAAAATGAAGGTAGTACAGGCTTACGCGCCTACATCCAGCCATGATGACGCTTCAGTTGAAAGCTTCTATGAAGACGTGGAATCGGCAATGAGTAAGGTGAAAACACAGTATACTATAGTAATGGGCGACTTTAATGCAAAGGTAGGGAAGAAGCAGGCTGGAGACCAGGCAGTAGGAGATTATGGCATCGGCACTAGAAACGCCAGAGGAGAGCTACTAGTAGAATTCGCAGAACGCAATAATCTGCGTATTTTGAATACCTTCTACCGAAAACGAGAAAACCGCAAGTGGACATGGAGGAGCCCTAATGGCGTAAATAAGAACGAAATAGACTTTATAATGACTGCACACCCAGGAGTCGTGCAGGATGTGGAAGTGGTTAGCAAGGTAAGATGCAGTGACCATAGAATGGTACGGGCTCGAATCCGCCTAGACTTGAAGAAGGAACGACAGAAACTGATACGCAAGAAGCAAATCAATGAGCTAGCACTGAGAGGGAAAGTACAGGAATTCAGAGTGTCACTGCAGAACAGGTACTCCGCTCTTAGCGAGGAAACCAACCTTAGCGTAGATACAATGAATGATAATCTGACGAGTATCATCACGGAGTGTGCAGTGGAAGTTGGAGGCAGGGTAGCTAGACAGAACACCGGCAAGCTTTCCCAGGAAACGAAGAACCTAATTAAGAAGCGTCAAATCATGAAATTGTCAAGTACAACAGACAAAATAGAGCTGGCAGAGCTTTCGAAGCTGATTAATAGGCGTAAAGTATGCGATGTAAGAAGGTATAACATGGAAAGAATTGAGCACGCTCTGAAAAACGGAGGAAGCGTCAAAGCAGTGAAGAGGAAACTTGGGATAGGCAAAAGGCGGATGTATGCACTAAGGGACAAAGAAGGCAAATTAACTACCAATATGGATAGGATAGTTAAAATAGCGGAGGAGTTTTACAGAGATCGGTACAGTAGCCGAGACAACCACGACCTTAATACTATAAGAACTAGCAGTAACCCAGACGACACCCCACCGGTAATGATAGAAGAAGTCAGAAAAGCTTTGGAGAGCATGCACAGAGGCAAAGCTGCTGGTGAGGATCAAGTAACATCAGATCTGCTGAAAGATGGAGGACAGATTGTGTTAGAAAAACTAGCCACTCTATTTACGAGGTGTCTCCTGACGGGAAAAGTACCAGAGTCTTGGAAGAACGCTAACATCATCTTAATACATAAGAAAGGAGATGACAAGGACTTGAAGAATTACAGGCCGATCAGCTTGCTCTCTGTAGTATACAAGCTATTTACAAAGGTAATTGCTAGCAGAGTAAAGAAAACATTAGAATTCAATCAACCAAAGGAACAAGCAGGATTTAGAACAGGCTACTCAACAATTGACCACATTCATACTATCAATCAGGTAATAGAGAAATGCTCAGAGTATAACCAACCACTATACATAGCCTTCATAGATTACGAGAAGGCGTTTGATTCAGTAGAAATATCAGCCGTCATGCAGACACTGCGGAATCAGGGCGTAGATGAAATATATATAAACATTCTGGAAGAAATCTGCAGGGGATCAACTGCTACCATAGTGCTTCATAAAAAAAGCAACAGAATACCAATAAAGAAGGGTGTAAGGCAGGGGGACACAATCTCCCCAATGCCATTCACTGCGTGCTTACAGGACGTTTTCAGAAGCCTAGAATGGGAACAGTTAGGGATAAGAGTTAATGGAGAGTACCTCAGTAACCTGCGCTTCGCCGATGACATTGCATTGCTGAGTAACTCAGGGGACGAATTGCAACTCATGATTACGGAGTTAGACAAGGAGAGCAGCAAGGTGGGTCTTAAAATTAATCTGCAGAAAACGAAAGTAATGTACAACAACCTCGGAAAGGAGCAGCGCTTTGCGATAGGTAATAGTGCACTTGAAGTTGTAAAAGACTATGTCTACTTATGGCAGGTAATAACCGCAGAGCCTAACCACGATATTGAAGTAACTAGAAGAATAAGAATGGGGTGGAGCACATTTGGCAGGCACTCTCAAATTATGACAAGTAGATTGCCACTGTCCCTCAAGAGGAAGGTATATAACAGCTGTATCTTGCCGGTACTTAGCTACGGAGCAGAAACCTGGAGACTCACAAAGAGGGTTCAACTTAAATTGAGGACGACGCAGCGAGCAATGGAAAGAAAAATGGTAGGTGTAACCTTAAGAGACAAGAAGAGAGCAGAGTGGATTAGGGGACAAACGGGAGTTAAGGATATCATAGCTGCAATAAAGAAGAGAAAACGGACATGGGCCGGGCATGTAGCACGTAGACAGGATAACCGCTGGTCATTAAGGGTCACCAACTGGATTCCCAGAGAAGGGAAGCGGGGTAGGGGGAGACAGAAGGTTAGGTGGGCAGATGAGATTAAGAAGTTTGCGGGTATAAATTGGCAACAACAAGCACAGGACCGGGTTAACTGGCGGAACATGGGAGAGGCCTTTGTCCTGCAGTGGACGTAGACAGGCTGATGATGATGATGATGATGATGATGATGATGATGATGATAATAGAAAACACCGTCTCAAAGTACAAACAAACTGCAGTTGAGTGAGGATATTCTGGATGGCACTACACAGCTGCTCTCCGATTGGCTGCTGCGCGGGCTGTGCCTGGGTACGCGGAGAACGTGCAGTCATATCAAGGAGACTATCAGTCTCCTTGATAGTCCCCGTACGCCGTGGGGCATGGACGAAGCCGAGCGGCGGGCTCGTTTAAGACGCTTGCGCTCAGCTCCCTTGGCTCGCGTCTCGTCGGTGTTACCCGCGCGCTGTCTGCGTTCTCGAACGCGATCGTACGCATGGACGTATGCACATTTAAGGGCGGACAGACACATGGGCGGATAGATGGACGCTTCGCCCTACTCATATTCATTCACTCCGTAGATATGCTGTGATTTTTTTTCACTCCCAGCCATCAAAACAAAGTACACCCCACTTTTTTTTTACGGTGGTGCCACCATGATGCCTTGGCACCACTTTGACCTCGAGCAACGCGTTGCAGGACATATTTTGCGGGACGGTACATAACAACTCGAGTTGTTCACTGACCTTTTTGTTTGTTTGTTTGTTTGTTTTAGTTCTAGCGAAATTGTCTATAGGAGGCTTGCAGTGACTTTCACTGACGTCACTGAAACAGCCACGTTGGAGCACCCACATGGTGAGACGCAAACTTCGGGATGTCACGTCAGTGTTATCAGAACATCATCTGCTGGCTCCTTCGTTATTCATACACACGACCCCCAATAACGTTCTAGTGACGTCGTTATCGCACTGGAGCAAGTCTATCGCAGCACGAATATGATGCTTCGACGTTATATAAGTTACGACGTTAGAGCCACGTTGTGTGTCCGTGCCGTCACGTACAAGCTATCAATGCTAACGTGTTCCCAGCAATCAAACACACTCAACTTATTCACGATCCCACCTTCTCCGAAACCAGGGAGTATATTTTGTTCAAAATCGTACCGAGATAGATACACAGACCGCCGAGTGTGAGCCCGCAGCTTTAGCGGCGGCGTGCGCCTCGCCAGCTGTCCCGCCTCGCTGACAGCTCTTCCCGGGTCCTGGTGACAGAGGCGGTGCCGCAATCACGCACTCACTCGATGCGCCGGCGGCGTTTTATCGTTTCCGCGACGCCATCCGGAAATGAGAGCTACTCAGCGCCGGCTGCTAGCTGGGCAGCGCCCTTCAGAACTCCTGATGGCACTTACACATCAACGCACGACTTTCTCTCTCTATAGCTGCACGAGCAAGCCGCCATAACGGCACAACTTTCGGAAGCCTTCGCACTCTAGGCTACGGCTTTTTTTGAAGAAACGCAGACCCAGTTGGCCGCAAGCAGCGGGCTGGATGCACACATAAGATCTTTATTTTCACTTTTTTTTTCTTTTGCGAGCGGCATTCGTTTGGCCCGTCCTGTCGGTCCGTAAATTGTCGCTTGAAGCGTGCACCGAAACGAGGTGGTGGTAAGAGTCGTCCTGACGAGAGGAAGAGTGCGGCACCTTCTTGACACGTTTTTTTTTTCCTCACTGTCATTAGTTGCCGAGAGTGGGTGAGAGGGAAATGGCGCGAAAATGAGAGAGAGAGCATAGTAATACGGCTTCCGCCTTTTACGGTGCGCCGCTCGTTTTCACGCCTTCATGAGCTCGGCTGTAATGAGCGACTGTAAAAAAAAAAACGCGGTAATGAGGAGAAGGATGCGGTAGAGAGATATACGAGTCCAGCGTACGTTCCGCAAATTTCTTCGGCTAGCGGATATATAGTTTTCGCTCGTAAAGTGCAACAACTATCTTTCTTTCTGTGTTTTCGCTTTCGCCACAAGAGTTAAGTTACGGCGGCGCAGCGAAAGTGGTGACACCGCAACTAAATGAGTCAACAGGCGCTTTTGCTTTCAGTTTGCCAGATAGAAAAACGGAGCAACAGGCCTAATTTGCCAGTCGCGCGGGTTATCGCGGAACAACAACCTAAAGAAGGTATCATGAACTTGACTTCTGCGATACGAGTCAAGTTAAACGTAGGTCGATCCGTCCGCATATACGATATGTCACCAGAAGCTGGGACCTATAACGCACCTGGAGCTGGGAAGAAAGCAACAGCAGGCCTTGGTTTCAGCTACCATGCAAGCTTCAAGACCTCATAAGCTTTTAGTAATGAAAGTTCACAGTGAAAGCGTCATCAGAAGGCTGCCTTTACGTACCCTTGGTGATCGCTAGTATAGGTCTCTGTCGTAAAAGAAGGTTGACAAACGTGAATGTGCTGATCCCAGCTGCTCACTTTACAAAGTTTTTGGCGGCGTACCATCGGCGATCTGTCGTCACAGCTGCTCTTTTTTGCTCACTGCCAATAACGTTAAATCTCGCTCACACGCAGGCAAGAACAGTCAAAAGAAAAACCGCACGCGGGTAAGACACCCAACGACGACAGCGCAGTGCTACGTGTAGGCAGACAGGCAGAGCGAAGCACGAGCCAAAGTTTTAGAACATTAGATCATGGTCACAGTGCAAGACGCTAACTTCTTATCATAAGGAATGATCCCCGCTATGATTCTGTCACGCAGGTTATCGCAACGATTGCTTCGGAATCTATCGCGGCGAACGTCCCCTGTGATAAAAAGGGAGCGCCTTGATCCCATGCCTGACATTGGGTAACCACCGATCGAAGTCAGCGCTTCGAGCTGTACTACACCTACAGGGTTTTACAGTCCAAAGCCACGATATGATTATGATACGCCCGCCGTAACGGACGGCTTCAGAAATTTTGACAATCTGGTGTTCTTTATCAGAGTATTGCATTGTTCGAGTTGGTATATAGCTTAAATCGTTTGTGTCCCAAATTGAAAATCAGGGGAAAATGGTGTAGAAGACATGTTTGACGGTGAAGGCTACTGATATGTGGGGTTTAACGTCCCAAAACCAGCATATTATTATGAGAGACGCCGTAGTGGAGGGCTCCGGAAATTTGGAGCACCTGGGGTTCTTTAACGTGCACCCAAATCTGAGCACACGGGCCTACAACATTTCCTCCTCCATCGGAAATGCAGCTGCCGCAGCCGGGATCCGAACCCACGACCTGCGGGTCAGCAGCCGTCTACCTTAGTCTCTAGACAACCGCGGCGGGGCTGGTGGAGGCTACTGTCTTCTCGGGCAAACCCCTGACGCTGACAGAGTACCCATTACTTAGAGACGTTCTCTTTAATTCAAATTACGGTGGTGGTGTGACGCCACCACCGTAATTGCTCCGGCCGTTATGTGACAGGGACCGGAATTCTCACGCCATGGGCATCTGGAGGGGGGGAGGGGGTCAGGGGGGGCCTGCTTCTCCTCCCCAGAATTTCATACAATACTTCTTTATGCAGTAGCAACAATATATACAGCTTGATTATCACACTCAAGGCACCGCGTTCAGAAGTTCCAGCCGATTTCGCGCGTTACACAATGTTCACTACTCTGGCCGATCATGTAACGGCAGCGGTAGACATTAAGGCTGTTGTTGCTGAACGCCCCTCTCCTCGTTGCCGATGCACCTCCTGCAATAAGTTCGTCAGATGCCTTTGTATTGTTCTCTTTATGATATGCCAACATGCCACGCTTCCACTAATAACAATATAGGGTTGTGCCATGAGCCCGCTCTAAAATGCCAATGCACTGAATGTACGCTCAACACAAAAGTGTCCAAAATATCCTCCTCTGCGTCGCAGTCACGCTCGCTGGAATAAAAAAAAACCAAGGCAATTGCGATCGATCACTCGCTATACGGCATCAATTCCCAACCCGGAACTGAACGGCGCAGCACGGAAGCCTGGAAGGCGAATATAGAAGCGTGCTACCAGCACGCAATAATGCACGATAAAAGAGGGAAAACGGGCCTTCACGCACACTCACGCACGCCCGCGCTATTCATTGAAACACGCACGTGTACACATCTCGCTTCCGCGCGCCAGAACCGTCGCTGTCTCGCTCGCTATTCAGCGAACGTTCACTTAAACCAAACACATTCGAAAGGGCCGAAGGCACATACGCACGTCGCGCTGTCAGTCAACGGGCCCTCCTTTTGCTTCCGATCCGCGTAAGAGAGAAAGAGCCACACCACAGGTGTACGCGAAAAGGAGCAGGCGAGAAGAGGGAGCAAAGGGTTGGTAGCCTGTCAAATATTTCTTAGCGCACAGGAGGAGGCCGGCGCTCACCGCAACCGAGAGTTCTTTTCCGCGGTTATAGCAAACACGCGCTCCGCAGCAGCCGTCGCAAGCGGATGCGGCCTTCGTGGCTGGGCCGATGTTGTGGATGTGCGAACGCTCGCTGCACAAGTTGTTTTCAAGTCCTTTCTTCCTTATAAGCCCTCCTAAGGCATAAGCTTTATGTGTGGTCGGGTGAACACTTCCGCATAGGCATACGCAGGGTTCCGTCTTTTGTCTGTGTTTGTTTCTTTTTTTAAAAGGCGCAGTGTCTCCATTTCAATTACTTACAGAAGACAGCAATAGTTTCCGTTTCTTGACTATAACAGTTCTGCCTTTGATAATAAAGAAAGAGGTACTCGTACGCGGTTTCTGACAAGACAAATACTACTGAAATCACTGTGGCCACTAAAAGGAGAAAACGAGGCTCCATGTTCGCAATCCACAAGGACGCGTGAATGAGTGCCACAGGGAAGAGCGTAGGCGAGTGAAAGGGCAGAACACTTGAGCGCACGCTCACAAGGACAGAGGATGACAGCACAAGCGCTTCCTTTCAACTTATCCTTCATTAGTGAAAGGTGTTGGAGATACTTTCGTCGACCAAGACCGCAGCAGCGTGAGCGTGGGAGTGGCGGGTGGAGAGCCCAGATGGGAAAGAGTTCGCTGCCTGCGACGCGTCCAACTTTCGCGTTTGAGTTCTTCAGTTTCGCGTCATTGGACACGTTATTTCTACGCGTGTGAACAACACGAGCGATCTGGCTCACACGGGGATCGTGTCCCTGCCTCGCATCGGTCTCGCTTGCGTATAGTCAGGCGACTGGATGTGATGACACGACGACGGCTCTGCTTGACACCTCGAGTTCGCGATTTGTTTGGTGCGCGCGTGACTCGCCCTCGCGACTTCGCTCGTACACAATTATTCCAAGCGCATAAACAAAAGCAAGTGCGCATACACACCTACGCAAGCAAAGAAAAGCACACGTATACACAAACACGGCAAGTCCGAAGGTCATGGGTTCTATTGCTGACGTGGCAGAACCATTTCAAGGGCGGCGAAATCCAAATGCTGAGAGGGAGACCGAATTTTAGGTGGAGCAGATGAGATTAAGCACTTTGCAGGTATAACTTGGCAGCGTAAAGCACAAGACCGGGTTGGTTGATTGCCTTTGCCCTGCAGTGGACGTCACAGGCTGCTGCTGCTGCTACTAATGATGATGATGATGACGAAATTGTAAAAGGCTCATGCATAATTATGTGTAGGTGCACGGTAAAGTACCTCAAGTCGTCGAAGTTTTCGAAGCCCTCCGCTATGGCACTGCCTCAAATTCACACCGTGGTTTTGGAACGTATTAGAAACCCCCATATCATTACTATTACATTACACGACTATAGAAGATTACGCACACAATGTAAACACTACGTGCTCAAGTACGTACTCAAACACCCATGCACACACGTATGTGTGTGCAGCGTTGTTCAAGACAATGGAGGGGGGTGAAACTTTTGGCAAAGTTTGAACGCAGCGCTACCCCCGTCGTCTGGCCAAATGCTTTCCCACTATGGTTCTCACGATCAGCTCGCAATACATAGACGAAGTATTGGTTCAAATTCGCGAATACCTCCTGCCCTTAGTAGACGTATTCCTTCACAACTTCATATTCTTCGCTGCCTGTTCCAAAGCACTGTTCTCTTTCGAAACTATTGCGCATTACTTAAGTTTTCTTCGTGTGAATTTTCTTGCCCGGTATGAGTCTCTAATCATGAGTTTCCATTCATCTCCGGAGTTACCCATCAATGCAATGGAGAAATGGCGTGAAAAACTAAAGGGTCATGTTTTTTTTGTTAGATACAATAATAATAGGAACTAAGAGACAGTGACGTGAGGGGAAGGGTAGGAGATATTAGTAGTAATTCTGGTGTATATGTGAAGAAAGAAAAGTCGACGAAAAGATAGCTTACAGCTGGCAGAGACCGAACCTGGGACCCTCGAATAATGCATGCGATGCTATATACTGATGTGGTCATTTCCTCCTCCACGTACTTAAATGAGTTATATGCATAGGCATGAGCACAGGAAGAGGGGGAGGGAGCAGCCTGCTCACCCAAGAAGGGGGAAGGGGCGTAAAATTCAACGCTACACATTGACACAATAGGGAAGGGGCGCAGTGACCTGGGGAGGGGGTGGCGCAAAGTCAGCCTCCTACATTGACATAATAAAGAAGGGGGAAGAACTGCAAAGAACCCCCCCGCTGGAGGGGTGCATTTAAACGTGAGAGTGTTAGTCACTGCCGTTTGTAGCCATGATGGCGAGTGTGGAGCATTCTTTCTCTGCCTGTTGGCGTCACGTAAAGCGGGATCTTATTACGAGCTGGCAGCTGACCAATAATTCCTCGAATACCTGATGGGAACTACAGCGCTTGGTCCAGTCCCTTCCTCATGCGTCCCATTGTAGCTGTTCACGTGAAGTTAAGTCATTTATAAAAATATTACCAACGCATAGTGGCTAGATCTGTGTCAGTTATTTCATAAAATCTTGCTTGTTTTGGTTTTCTAACTGAGGAATTCGTTGATGAAATCGCCTAGAATACTAAAAACTTTTTTTTTGTCCGCATACGAGACGGGCTGTACTACACCTATATACAGTTTTCCGAACCACGATGGGCAGGTAATGCGCAGTTTTCTTTCCGCCACATAACGCGCTTCGCATGTCGGAATTCGAACGACGTATGCCTGAGAGTTGACGGCAACGACGCATACCTTCCCAGCGCTCCAGGAAGCCAGCGGTAAAGGATATTTGATGAGCGAGCCTTGCATACGAAAAGCGGTTGTTTACAAATGTCGGCTATCACTCTACGCGCTTTGAACGCGAGAAATCCTGCGTTTCGCTTATATAAAATTATAAAAAATTCTCTTCCGGTGTTGCAATTGGCACTGACTGGTCGATGTTTGCATCGCGTGTTGAGAACGCTTGCCAAGAAGGCCTCGCCTGCAGCCTGGAAAATACCATAGTGGAAGCTATGCAAGCGTCCAAATGCAAATTACCATTTTCGTCTAAAGTAACACAGTTTGACATCCAACTGGAAAAATTACGAGCTATACGAAGGCGTGCGGAACGACGATACAGACGCACAAGATCAATTTACGATCTGAGGGAAGCAAGGCGGCTCCAGAAAAAGATTCAACGACGCATTTACAAACTGGAGAGCGAACGCTGGAAAGCATTCTGCGAATCTCTAGACCCTCATAAACCGCTGTCACATATCTGGAGAACAGTTCGTGGTCTTCGCTCCTCTCCACAACAACGGCACCCTTTTAAAGCTTTGGCACTCCATCATGGAAAAACAGAACTCGAGGTGGCTGAAGAATTTTGCACGAGAGTTGCCGGGAATAGTATGGACGAGAGCATCGACGCCGTGATCGTTCCTGAGACGCGATTACCAGAAATGGACACTCCGTTCACCATGGAAGAACTGGAAGGTGCGTTAGTCGCTTCTAAGCGCATGTCATCGCCAGGTCCTGATGGTATTACTTATAGTGCGTTGGGACACCTTGGACAAAAAGCTAGAAAAGAACTTTTAACATGCTTCAACAACTCCTGGCTCAGCGGCAGTGTTCCCCGAGAATGGAAAATAAGTCGATTAATACCACTTTTGAAATCGGGAAAATCACCATTGGACTTGACAGCGTATCGCCCTATTGCCCTCGCAAGCTGCCTCGGAAAAGTGATGGAAAGAATGGTTCTATTTCGTCTCGAGTGATACTTGGAACGATACACCAAATACCCTTCTTGCATGGCAGGCTTTCGTCGGGGCCGCTCCTCCATTGACTGTGTCATTGATTTATCGACATTTGTTCAACAAGAAAAAAGTCGCAAGCGCATATCAGTGGCACTCTTTCTTGACGTGAAGGGTGCATATATGATAATGTAGCTCACGATTCCATCCTCACTTCTCTCGCAGCAATGGGCATTGGTGGACGAATGTTTCAATGGATAAAAGACTATATAACTGGCAGAGGTTTCTTTGTGCAAACAGATGCGGGTAAAACTGCTGAACACTACACCTACTGCGGAGTACCTCAGGGAGGTGTTTTAAGCCCCACATTGTTCAATGTGGGCCTCATTGGTCTGGTGAAGGTTCTGCCAAATCGGTGTGCCTATCCATATACGCCGATGATATTTGCCTCTGGAGTGCTGCAGTTACTCGCCCTCAGGTGCGTGCACGAATACAGCGGGCAGCAACCCTCACAACAGCCTACCTTCGGAAACAAGGCCTAACTATATCAACTGTGAAGTGCGCGTTGATGGCGTTTACACGCAAACCAATGACGCCATACCCTGTTTACATCAATGGGCATAGTGTCAAATATGCACGGACGCATCGTTTCCTGGGCATAATTATCGACAGAAGTCTTTCGTGGAGCCCACATTGTACGTACTTGAAGAAGAGACTGCTATCTATTGTGCATATCATGAAATTCTTGTGCGGTAAAGCATGGGGAACATCTGTGGCCTCCATGCTACAGCTGTACAGGGCCCTATTTCTGGGTCTATTGCGCTACAGCTTGCCGGTGCTGACTAACACTTGCAAATCGAATACTCATTCATTAGAGAGTTTGCAGGGTCAGGCATTGCGTATCTGCCTAGGACTGCCCCGATGCGCTTCTACTTATGCCACAATCATGCTTGCCAAAGACCATCCGGTCAGGACATATATAGTTGTGGATTGCCTCAGAGCGCACATTCGACATGCTAGCCGTGTCCCCGACCACCACTTGGCCCTTCTACCTTCCGGAGGACCACGTGCTACGTTTTCAGACGTCATAGCCAAGCACCTAAACAGCATTCCATCAGGATATACGCCAGCTGCGAGAACGGCATGCCCTTTGTGGTGCCTCGACCAGCCGCAAATGCGTCTAGAAATTCCGGGAATCAAAAAGAAAAGCAGTCACTCCAGAGTAGCATTGAAGCAAGCAACACTGCTATTATTACATGAGTTGTACTTAGACCGAACGCAGATATACACTGATGGGTCCGTCTCATCCAGCAGCTCATCAGGTGCCGCTGTAATTCCGGCTGCAGAAATGACAATCAAGTTTAAGTTGTCGCATATGACTACATCTACGGCATCAGAGCTTGCTGCTATAAGGGCTGCTTTACAATATCTCGTTCAAGAAAGTCCAGGAAAATGGGTCATATTCTGTGATTCGAAGGCAGCGCTTCAGAGTTTGCAGTCTGCCATGCGTAGGAGGAGCCATGACCAACTGGTAGAAGAAATAAGACATTGCCATCATGAAGCTCTAGCACGAGGGCATGATATTATATATCAATGGCTGCCTGGACATATCGGTATTACCGGAAATCAATTAGCCGATGATGCAGCCCGCTCAGCCCATGAAGAAACCCGTGTAGTCCCGATTCCTCTATCAAGGAATGATGCAGCAAGACAACTTTACCTGCTGGCTCGAGATCTCACACGCACGTTCTGGTCGTCTACCAGCTTCCAAAGGTGTCAATTTTATGAACTGGATCCTTCGCTCAAGCTAAAGCTACCATCACAACTTCCCCGCTCCGATGCGACACTGTTATGCCGCCTTTGGTTGGGTGTTGCATTCACAAAGGCGTACTCCTTTCGCATTGGTATGGCAGACACTCCTACATGTGACTACGGCGGAGATAAAGAGACCATCGAACACGTCCTGTGCAGCTGCGCTTGCTACGACACACAGCGATGCCAGCTACGGATGGTTTTGAATCGACTTGACCCCGGACCATTTTGTGTGCAGAAGATACTAGGGCCTTGGGCATCTGCCTCAGTTGCGCAGAAAGCAACTAAAGCACTGCTACTTTACCTTAAGTCAACAAACCTGAGCGACCGCCTGTAAACTGTGTGTGCTCCTCGAGTGTGCTCGTGATTGTGTGTACCTTCTCATCTTTCTGCAACCTCTTTTCTCCCCTTTATCCCCTCCCCAGTGCAGGGTAGCAAACCGGATGTGCGTCTGGTTAATCTCCCTGCCTTTCCTTGCATCTTTATCTCTCTCTCTCTGCGTTCCGCTCGTGCTCTGCGCCGTCATCTTCCACGAACGCTCCCCGGCATGTTTATTCCTTCATTTGCTTGACGTTTTTATGGGTTAAACATGGATAATGTTGGAACAAGGCTTTTTTTTTGGAAACCTCTCAGGCATCTGTAAGTCTACTGATATCAAATTACAAAACCATCCGAAGCACTGAGGGTGACGTGACAGAAAGAGAAATACAAGATGAAAAGTTGTTATCAGAATCCGGCAGCCTATAGGTGGTAAGGGTTCCACGTCCACGTCTCAGCTACGAGTCCTTGGGCCCTGCCTCTGTCCTCTGCCCGTCCCTGAGCTCTTCCTCTGGATCTCTGCAGAGTGGCAGAAAAAAATAAGACTATATTTCATGCACATGGTGGAATGAGTGTGACGAGAAGTTCTAGCGAGGGTTTGCATGAATGCACATAACTAGTTTCAACCTTGTTTACATTCATCTTGTGCAGTGGCACATTGCGGAAAATATTAGTATTTATCCATATAAAGATCGTAATAACAGTATCGCAAGGTGTTTGGTTGTTATGAGTTTCACACAAAGAAGATTTAACTTCCACGGTTACACCACGCACTATAGCGCGTGGTGTAAGCGTGCTGGAATTTCGGCAAAGCTATAGCTTTGCCGAAATAAATCGACGGAACAGACCCAGTTGGATTTGTCAAAGATACAACCGTAAATAGATTTCAAAAGCAGATATATAGTAATACATGAGGAATGGTAAAATGACATGACAACGTGGAAGACAAGGTGGACTGAAATATCAATCTGTAATTATTAACTGATGGTGCAGCTACAAGCGACAAAAATAAGAAGTAAATTTAGCAAGGCCTCAATCATTCAACGAATAATACCAGGATGGCGTGACTGAATAGTCACCCTCGCGAATTGCAGAGCGGGGGCTGCAAAAAAAATGGAAAACTGTTTTTTGATAAACAATTGTATCGGGCCAGTTGGTATGAATCCATCTTGGTAGAAAGCGCAGCAACAATTACACGGAACACACAACACAAGCGCTTACCTGGCACGACATACGAGGAGGGCAATGAAGGGTTTGGTGAAGAGACGTTAATGTTGAAGAGCCCACCGAACTTGAAATGTAACTCAAAAAAACAATTGTATCGGGCCAGTTGGTATGAATCCATCTTGGTAGGAAGCGCAGCAACTATTACACGGAACACACAACACAAGCGCTTACCTGGCACGACATACGATGAGGGCAATGAAGGGTTTGGTGAAGAGACGTTAATGTTGAAGAACCCACCGAACTTGAAATGTAACTCAATAAGCAATTGTATCGGGCCAGTTGGTATGAATCCATCTTGGTAGGAAGCGCAGCAACTATTACACGGAACACACAACACTAGCGCTTACGCTTGGGTTGTGTGTTCCGTGTAATATATGCTGCGCTTCCTACCAAGATGGTTTTTGAAGCTTAGTCGAAGTCTTTGGACGGGAAGTGGGGCTGCACAAGTGGGGTCGAGTGGGGCTGCAGAAAAGAAATAACTGTGATTTATTTATTTATTGTTCAGAATAAAACGAGGCCACTTCTTGCCAATCAAAGGCTATCATACTAAGCTTAGATATTGATATTATGTTTTTAATATCTGTCCCCCGAGGCATTACATAGAGAAGAGGTAAGCGCTGGTACATGCACTGGCAGTACACCTAAAGTAACGCCCCTCTTTTCCCCTTTCTTGCGTTTCATGTGAAGTGCCACCACACGTAATCGAAAGGCTCAACAACAAACTTTGGCCATGAAGTAAATGAACCATTTAATCACACTACTTCCTAGCAATAGATATAACAATCAATCTAGGACCAATTGTATGATTTGTTTCTATGTGAACGCGTGCCCTCAGGCTGCTAAAAGCTGGTCGCACAACCACACCGCGCTATGTCGCCTGCACATTCGCCTTCTTGCCAACCCGTCCAGCCAGAGTTTGTCCCCGGCGCATGAGGGCGTCGCACGGGAATTGCGAGAACACACACACACACGAACTCCAAAAACTCAAGTGGGGGAAATACACTGCTGCTGCATATCGACCTGCTCATCCCCGGAGAAGCTAACTAGTTTATTACAGTTTCATGCCGAACTCACTAGATTTTACCCATGTTATTTTTTTTAACTAATTGGCTTTTTCAAAAAAATAAAAATTTGGGAAGTTTACCTTCTTCATTTATGTTAGATTGGCTTGAGCCCGTTATACCTCCTGGTGGTACGGGCTACCCCCCTTTTTCCTTTTAGTTATTTTCCCATATAGAGGGCGGGAAAAAAACACACACACCGAAAGAGACAATTCGGGGGCTCATTTCGCGCACGGTAGACACGTAAAATACGCGAGTCGATGCTGAATAGCGCGGCTGCCAGAATACTCGGCGTCCATCCATCAGGACTCCTTCATCGATCGAGAGGTAACGATGCGAGGCGCCCGGAGACATGGAGAGAGAGAGAGAGGGCTACAGTGACGGGGAGCCCTTGATACAGCGAAACGGCTCCCCTATAGCAGGCAGTTGCATCGCGTGTAATCGTACGCGCGTATAATACACACCTTATACGGACACAAACCGACAAACAGACGTGACTCGAGTTTGGCTCATGCCGGCACGCAAACGGCAGCACTTTTTTTTTGTGAGGGTGGCACGTCGTTCACGGGGAACGCACGCTGCCTCAATTTCCCCGTATGTTTCATTTCACTGAGGTGGAGGTTTGGTAGGAAGGAGGAAGAGGAGAAGGGGGGGGGGGCATCAGAGGTCAGGCAGCGCCAAAGAAACACCTACCGAAGAAAGCTTATTGCGGAGGGAAAGAAGTGAGCATCCAAAAGGCAGGAATAGCACCAGCATGTGGACCTTCGCACGGACTCACTAGGCTACGGTTCGAGGAGGAGGCGTAGTTTGTGTGAAGGGTGGGTGAGAGAGAGAGAGACAAAACGAAAAAGAGAAAGCAGTCTCTTGGGCGAGAAGGAAAGCAGGGGGAGCCCCCAGTGACTGTGCACGCGGCCGCCCCGTCCAGCCAGGCTGGACTGGAAGTGCCAGGGCATCTCGTTTCTACGGCGATTTTCGCCCGTGTGTGTTTTGTTGTTGTTTGTACTGCTGCTGTTGTGAGCGCTCATGATGATCTCTCGCCTCCTGTCGAAAGAAGGAGCCACCCTCTCCTCCTGCGGGCGTGGGCTGTTTCCATCTCACCACGGGATAGCCCGTCTGGGAATCGTCCTGGACACGCTTCCGAGAGGAGACGCACTTATTTCGGAGATGGGGGCAGCAGCTGAAGGCAGCATGAGAAAAATACAAGAAAAAGGCGAGGGGAACGGTGGTGCCATAGGCATTTATTAAACCTGCTTCCGTGTATAGGTTTTGTGCCGTGCGTCGAAGTGGTGACAGAGATGATTTCGCTTTCTGGACTGTTTCAGAAGGATTATTACGTCTAGTTCTGGGAATTATCTTGAGGAGCCAAATTTCTAGTGAATAATTTGCCTCTTCTGCAAGAGGGAAGAGTTGCTTCAGCGCTAACGGAATTTTCATTTACAATTTCTCTATGTCACTCCCGTTGTTAAGGGCATAGAACCTTCGGCACCTTTCGTGGCAAAAACCACCAGTTTCAAACACATCCTGCGGAGCCTGAGCCAGTCTTACGCGCGTCTTCGTTGGGCAGCCGCTTGACATCATATAGCCATTCGAGCCGCGGCCAGACCAAACACACCTCTGAGCCTGCCATTACCCTCATTCGGTGCCTCCCCCCCCCCCACCCCCGTCTGAAGAAACAAAACAGAGATGATGGTCCCGGGAAGGACTCTCTTCGCAGCCGATTACGCGCCATCCGGCGGACACGATCCGTGACAGAAAGCAGATACCCTCCCCGCATCAACCTCTCTTCCTTCTTGTAAGGCCCGCGGTTCGCCGCTCCAGTTCCGCACAAGCACTCCTTCTCCACTCCCTCGCCCCACTTCGTCCCACGCCAACGTCCTGCACAAACCGAGCAACACACACACCCACAGTCCCCACCCCTGCAGCCGTCAATGCGAGCAGCGCTCGGGCACCCGGGGCCGCCACTCTGAAAGAGAAACAGTCGCCCGTCCGTCGAAGAGGGACTTGCCCGGCTTCGCGTCTGTCTCGAAGAAGGCACTGCGGCCCGAGAAGAAAGCTGCGATCTCGTTTGCCCCCCTCCTCTGGAAGCAAAACAGGCGGCCAGCGCGAGACCTGCCTCCCGTCGGGCCCCGGGGATGGGAGGGGGTCCTCTCGAACTTTGAACGACCCTCGTATATCATCCGGTGCTGCTGGCTCTTCCCAACTGCGAGCAGCAGCCGCTCTCCTTCTTCTATCCGACCGCGCCGGCCCGACCCTTCGAGAGTGATGGTACGTGGAGGCTCAGTACTTGCCTCCTCTGGCGAAGTCTTTTCCGTGGCACTCACGATTCTGATAAGGCTGCGACGCTTTCTTCGCGTTTTACGGCGCAAAAATAAAGCGGCGGGCCGTGGTCGTCTCGCCGAGCCTCTTTCTTTAATTTTTGTGATCTGTTTCGCTTCTCCCGCGGTCTCGCGATATCGTATAGCACACTGATCGAGGGGGCCGGTTGAGCGTATGACCGACCGTTTGGGTCATGATGGGAGATCGTTGCAGAAAGCGAGGGCGTTATCGCACCTGTTGGCGAGGCTGGACTCTGCAAGCGGTGCTGTAAGTAACGATTGCTCGAGCGTCTCCAGAAAAGGTCCGGACTCACGCGAGTGGGCATTTATTTCGTTAGTACGGCACCAGGGGACCCTCTGGGGCAGTGGATAAGATACAATATATAGACCAACCTATCGAGAGAAAAATGAAACGTGAAAGTCGACTAGTCGCGAATAGCTTGGAACCACGAATCAGCAGAGAAGAAAACCTGCAACAAGTGTACCGGAGTTCTTCAAAGCACGGCTCTGCCTTTAGCGCTTGGACCTGGCCCGAACGTTAGTTTGAACGATGGAACCCGTGCTGTGTTTCAATCACGGAGCAAGAATATTTCCGTGGTTTCAATGATTGCAACAGTTCACGCAGTATGACGTAAGGTGTGTAAATACACGTTTAACTAACACTGAACGTCTCAAACTAGGCTACAGCAATGCACTAAAGTAGTGTACACAACGAGGAAGTGACCATAAGCAATACAGACTGAGACCCTGGCTTCCAGGATCGGATGACTCCGAGGGTAAGCTAGCGATCTCTGAGGGCGTCTCTATTATGCACTTAAGCACATTCATGTGTTTAGGCATGTGCTGGGTTCCCGATGAACACGGGAAAGGGGGGGGGGTATCGCAGCCCCCAAGATGACGTGTCCCTGTGAATGAATTTATATACGAACTTCGTGCTTCACACAGGAACCAACGTGACAACTGTTCCGCAGACTTGTCACAATTCTCATTGCTAAACACCTGGGTGCTGTCAATAACTACAGGTGCCTTCCGTCATCCCTTGTCTGAACTTCTTTGTCCCCCCGTTTTCGCAGCCAGAGAGTTGTAAAACGTTTGTGGTCTGCTTCGTTAACGTTGTCTTTTCACTCGAGCCGTAACACATTTACGGCGATAGGAAAGCTCCCGTTTTTCCCCGTACACCGTCATGCGGGCCCGCACGTTGCACAATGGCAACACGCTATTCCGAGAATACCGGCCGAGCAGTTGAAATCTCGAGTTGCTAGAACCACAAATGTCACCTCTACTTTTTATAAAAAACAATTTTTTATGCGCACTCGGTCCACGAACGGAAGGCGACGCGTCGCTGACACCCTACCTTCTTTTTATCCACCCGACTTCATCACGCTTGCCTCCGCGGTGAAGTAATAAAAATACAAAGAACGAACGTATCACGATGCGCTGTACCTAACAGGCGAGTGAGAGTTATTTACACACTGTGTGTGGTGTGTGTGTGTGTGTGTGTGTGTGTGTGTGTGTGTGTGTGTGTGTGTGTGTGTGTGTGTGCTGCATGCCTTAAGAAACACGCGAAACGGTGTGCCGTTGTTCCGGATCACGTTGTAACAATAACTCTTCCTTCCCCATCGAAATAAAAACCGTGTCCCACTTCGTAACGACCGAGTTGAGAAGTAGCGAAGCGGCTGTGAGGCGAGGTAGAAGTGGGGGGGGGGGGGGGGGGTTCGTAGTGAGAAGTATTTCGGTTGCCTGCCATCGCCATTCCACAACCGTTGAACTTGAACGGCGTGAACCAGTTCTCTTTGTTTTTAGTTTTGTCGCTTTATATGTCTTTCTTACGAGGTGTGCCTGGTTCGTGACGGCACCGTCGAGTTTCGCCACATGCCGCAGTCATTTCGCAGAAAGCCTTTGCTCGCTCATGCGATTCTATCGAGCAACGAGTCGCATTAATTCGTGTGGCCTGTACTAAACCCAGAAACATGGTCGACGTAAACCGCAAGGACGTAGCTCGCTCATGAGTTGGTGCGAGGGTCGAGTTACTCAAGTGTTCGTGCTCGTTGCTTTCAAACTGTTCAAACTGCCCCTCTCGTTTCAAGATAAACCACTAGTGAAGAGCTAGAATTTGAGGGGGGGGGGGAGAAATTTAATTACCATTTGCTAGAGAGCCACCACCGGCAGCTATTGCAACAAGGTTAGAACTAGAGCCCTCGGCTATTGCCCGCTCTCAGCCAGCATATAAGGCATGCGCGCGAGCTAGAAATGCGCGAAAATGAATTCGCAATCGTGTAGCGATCAGGGCCGGCAGCTTAACCCATTGGTTTATATCGGAAACCAGTTCCAAAACACCGTGGGTGGGTAATTTATTCGTTTATCTCCGCAACCCATTCAGCGGGTAAGCCACAGACATACACAAAAAAATGACCAAAGTTAACAGAATAACGAAGAAAAAAAGCTTGAAATCACGCATAGACTGCAATAACGAAGCGTAGAAAGAAAGAAAAATGGGGGGAAAACAGAGCAGACTGATCAATGCAGCGCGAAAGAAATGAAGCGGACTGCGGATGAAACAGTCAGAGCATCGAGCTCAAAAAAACGCCGAGCGGAAACACCCGGTAAGCAGTGTCAACAAAGATCTCGCATCCCGCACAAGAACAACGGTGCACCCCCCTCTCTCCTTTTCACGAGCACCTCTGCCTCTTTCCCAGCCTCCACTCCGCATCTGCCTATCTCGCCCTACTCTCCTCCTCACACAAACTTCCCACCCGCGAGACTGCTCTGCCCACAGAAAGCGCGCGCGCACACATACAAGGTGCCTAGGGTGCTCGGACGCGAGGCCGTAAATCTTCTATCTTTAGGGTTTGCAGTGTTTTGCAAACGCGCCCTCTCTTTCGCTCTCTTGCCTGTGCTCCGCTTTCTCCCTCTCTCATCGCGCTTTCGCTCGCTGCTGCGTGCCGTTCCTGCGCGCGCCTAGGAAAACGTGCCAACCCGGTATGTATGTATCCTCTCCCACGCCGCCACTGATCTGTTTTCGCCGTTCTTACTCTTATAAACCGGGTAGCCGTAGTACGTCCCGAGGTTTTCGTTGGCCCGAACGTCTGCGTTCCGGCCAGCCTTACGTGGCCCCGCTCTGAAGCGAGACGCAAATGCAGCGCTTCATCTCCGAGCCCCGATATGTTGAGGAGGTGGCGGTGCCCTTAGATAGAGTGGAAGCATGAGTAGCTTAGAAACGAGCAAATAACTGACATTGCAACCAAAGAATAATGATATTGCCTGAGGTGCTACGTCCCAAAACCACGATGTGATTATGAAGGACGCCATAGTGGAGAGCTCCGGAAATCTTGGCCATCTCGTGTTCTTGAACGTGCACTGAGATTGGCACAGTACACGGGCCTCGACCATTTTGCCTCCATCAAAATGCAACCGCCACGGCTGGTATCGAACCCATGACCTTCAGGTCAGCAACCGACCAACCCTATTCCCTGATCCAACGAGGAGGACATGTTAACCAAAGAAAGATAGGAAAGTGTGCTCAAACTGCGCAAAGTGTTTGGGACAGGAGTAAAAAAGAACCCACGGAACTGCACTCGTGTTGTTCTGTGTGGGCTCTTACTCGTCTCCTAGTCATTTCTTAGAGTCTAGGATTGTCTAGTGACCTCTTACTCGTTTCCTAGTCATTTCCTACTGCAGTTTAGGATCGGCTATCAGCGACGAACCAGAAAGACCGCCAGAACGTCTTGTTGAAGTGAAGGTGAAGAGGTGAGTCAAATAAATGAGTACGCACTGGAAGAGGCAACGCAACGCAAATACAGGTATTGAACACTCTGTGCGGGGGGGGGGGGGGGGTGACGTGGAAACTTTTTCTGATGAGTTTCGAACCGTACAATACAATTTTTTTCGCGATTGACAGCCAACCGAAAAAAAAAAGTGTCGGGCCTACATTGAGGACTCCCCTTTGAGGCCGCGAAGTTCGACGCGATATGAAAGACGCTGAAAGGAGAGATGAGAAAATTAAAAAAGAATAATAAGGAGAAAAGAGTAGGGTGAATACGTACGAGCACTGACAGCTTGTTGTAATAATGATACGAGACGAATGAATGAACATGACGAGGCATAATGAATCAAGATATGAGACAAAGGAATGGGGAGAGAACAGAAATAGTATGTACAAGACACGCGGGGGCAAATATATGCGATACGGAACGACGGCGATACAACAGGGACCAGAGCGAACGCATAGACAGCTGAAGGAAAACCGCGATTCGCGTAAACGGGGGAGACGCTCTGCGCCAGACTGCGTCACGACACTCACGAGCTGTCACAGCTATAGCGAGCCGTAATTGGAGCAGCCCAGCTGCAGGCTCGCAGCGGCGGCAAGTCGTCGTTCACCGAATGTCTCGCCTCTCTTTTTTCGAGAGGACCGTATGTGTAGCAAGAAGACTGCGACGCCTGCTTGCTCGCCCGCAGCTCCAACTCGCTCACGCATCTATGAGGAAGAAGCTGCGTGAAAAGGGCTTCTCAGGCAGCTGCCCCCCGACACCTTGTCACGGAGATGGGGCCACACAAGCGCCGAAAAAGACGAGCGTTTTTGTATACACGTAGAGACACAGAGTGTTCTGTATGGTGGCGAGCCGTCGTAAAACTTGAAGCACGCGGGAGCAGCGTTAAACGTGCGTGCACGCGCGGCGTAGTTCCAACAGAGACGCGCGAGGGCGCTGTTGAAAGGCGGGAGAAAGCGCGGGTGCTTTCTTATGCCGCGCTGCCTGTTCGGCTCCTGTTTTGGGAATACACGGTGTTCGCGCGGTGTTATAAAAAAAAAAAAACAGACAGTCGAGGTGAGCGCAGATCAAAAGCGGGGACGAAACACGGATCAGGTCTTATGGATGCCGCCTTAAACGACAGGTGTTTGCTCAAAACACTCAACGGTGTACACTTCCTATCCTTCCTACACGTCCTATCACTTCCTACACACTGCACACTTCCTATCAAGATAGAGAGTGAGATAAAGGCGGAGAGGTAACCCAGATCAAAATTTCTGTTCGGCTACCCTGCGCTGTGGGCGAAGATGAGGGAAGATAGAAGGATACTGCGGCATCGTGCTCGTGACCCACGATATAAGTTTGAGGTATGTCGCATAGGGGTTATTCCGGATTTATTTTGTCCCCTTGATGTTAGAGTGTCCTTATACTATACTGAAACGTGGCTGCCATGCCAGGGAATCGAAGCCGTCTCTTTGTGCGTAGCAAAAATCAAGGGAAATAAGAGCAGCGAACCTTAAGTGAAATGCGAAATCGAACGCGTTAACTTACTGATGTATATAGTTCGTGCTTAAACGCTTATGCAGCATTGCGGCTGTAGATTACTCGAAGTTCCTGTGTACAGAATACATTTATGAGCATGTGTAGTAGTGAAATCGTTTATGAAAATATAAAGAGATTCAAGGAAGGCTCCCAAAAACCATACTATTCCGTTTTCTTTGCCTTTGTTCTGTTTTATGTTTCACTTCTTTCATACGAACGGCGTGTAACATGTCCACTTTTTAAAGGGGAATCGTCTTCCCTTCGCCCGGTTCACAGCGCTGTATTGTTCCTTTCCATATAATGCACCGTCCAACCCCGCACAAGCAAACTTCGAGGGCATGTTGCATGACGCACCAACGACTCAACAACCAACATACTACGAGGGTTCACTGATTCATCACTGTTCGCGCCTCATTGTACGGCGCCACGCCAACAAGCTGAAGCACATACGCGCCGGCATTTCGCGCCCGGCGAGAGCGACTCGGCAAACAACCTGTTGCACGCGTGCTTCGCCTGCGTAATGCAACGCGGTCAGTGCGGCCCTGCAAGCCATTCGCAAATGCGCGGCCCGTGAAAGTAAATGTTAACGGCGCGATAAAACTTCGCCTCGTTCCGAGAGAAGTCCTTGCGCTAAGCCGGTCGCATTTTCGGGCAGCTGTATACAGGTTTGTATGTAAACGCGTTAAAGCCTGGCACAGGCATACCAATTTCCTTATATTGAGTATTTGCTATGTGAAGATTGCGTTCAGTTCGTGGTCATCCATTTACGCAAGGCTGGGGAAGGCAATTGCGATCAGGGTTGCCGTTTGGTGGACTTGAAAAGATGCCAGAGCTGAAGGCAAAAGTAGCCAAAGTAACCATGTTATTTTATATTATCACCAAATGTGTAGCCAAATAGAACCAGAGTGGTATTATGAGCACACCTTTTACTATTGATCATAGATCGGCACACTAAGGAATTACTCACTCACTCTCACTCGCCACAATTTCTCCAGCCTTCGTGATCCCTAACGTTCGCACTCACGCCTACTCACCCCCGTAAGTGCTCACTCACGAGCACGTCCAGACTCACGTCTACTCACGCTCATGAGTACTCACTCACGTTCACACTCACGACTACTCACACTTAAAAGCACTCCCTCACGTTCACACCCGCATTCACTCACACTCAAGTCCGCTCACACTCATGAGTACTCGCTCACGTTCACGCTTACAACCACTCACAATCACGAGAGCACGCACATTACTCCCAATCACGTTCACTCACACTCACGAGGGCTCACTCATATACTCACACTCACCCCGTTCAAATGAGTGTGAGTGAGTGCACTCACCAGTGAGTGTACCAAGCTATGCTGTTGATAAATAAAGCCAGACGTGTGAAGTAGCAAGAAAATAATCTATGACGCGAACTGGAAATATTTATTGCCAAAAAAACAGGTCGAAAAGTCACCAATTTGCCACAAAGTAGCCACTGACGGCCACTCTTATTACGATGGAGTATTCGCGCTGCATAGTAACGGTTTAATATGCACCGCGTTGTATAGAACTGGACTTCATTACCGAAGTAAAAAAATATAGAATCGCCGTACATTATTCTACCGAAAGTTTACAATGGTGCATGTCAACATCATTTTGCTTAGGTGTACATACGGTACACAGTTCTTTGTACAGTCGCGTGCATTCTCACTTAAACCGCAACGTTTGATTTACAGTGGGCGCGTGGCTGTCAAAGGCACGCGCGAAATATCGGTAAACCGACGGCACAGAAGGGAAACGCCACGAACGGCGTATTTAAGGCAGCCATAATTTGTTTTCTCTTGAATCGCTCCCCTGGCTACATAAACTCGGATACAACGAAACTCCTTGATATCGTTTTGAAGACGTAATATAGCCGGTTATTTGTTAGGCCGAAGCTCAATGCGTGGCAACCCACACAATACTGCATCATAATTATTCTTTTCCGGCGTCATGCAGCGCTTATTATACCACGTGTGTACCCGTTTAACAACCAGTTTTCCCAGAAGTGCTTTTAGAAAAACGGGTCTGAGCAGAGTCGTTAGAGCGGCGAAAAAAAATGTCGCCCTTCAAGTCGGAGAGTTATACTATATAGCAGGTCTCCACAGCGCTGTGTGCATGTACCAAAGCATGCGGTCCTGCTGCGAAGGCAGCGCGCAATTTCCGGTACTCGGTCGTTTGTCTCGGTCTCCGTTATCATTCCCAGTATCGTATCTGCGCGGCGTAATTCTTATTTTCTCTCAATTCTCACTTGCTTGGGCCTCAAGCGTGAGCAGACGTGCGCAGCTTGGTAAAAAAAATAATGTAAAAGGAAGCGGGAGTCGTAAAATATACGCGCGCACATCGTGGAGGAGTGTTAATCAAACAAAACAGCCCACGTCGCGCACGCGAGGCCTACTAATGAGTTTGCCAGTTCCGAAACGATAGAAGGACGAAAAAAGTATCAAGAGTGATGCCCGAGGAATACTGAGAGGGGAAAAAAATAAAATGTTCCACTCCTTCTTTGTTTAGAACAGCCACAGCTGCAGTCGCCGTTAAAGCAAACGTGGAGTGTATACGCTGCGGTGGTGTAATCGTTACGGCACTCGGCTGATCACTGGAAAGTCGCGGGTTCGAATACGGGCAGCGGTGGTCGCATCTCGATGGAGGAGAAATTCTAGCAGAACCACAGATATGAGGGCGAGTTCGTTTGGATTTATATTGAAGGGAAACGGGGGCAGCACTAGAACGGATGCAAAGCGACGTTTTTCGTTAAAGACTGTATATCACAGCGCATGTCCTGTGCTTATCTTGTCCTTTGTATTCATTCTATAGCGGTATACCCTCCTTTTCCTTCAATAAGAAGTGCTGTAGGTGGACAGCATCAGCTTCCGCAACGCTTCAGTCGCCGTAATAGCCGATGTGGGGTTCAATGCGGTGCATGGTTTAGTGGTTATACGGTGATGAACTGCTGACCCGAAAGTCGCGGCTTCGATTCCCGGCCGTGGCGGCCGCGTTTCAAAGGAGGCGAAGTGCGATGTCGAAGCACGCTAAGAGAACACTATATGGTCAAATCTTTCCGGAACACTCCATTACGGCATTCAATAAGGTCGACAGCCGGGCTATAGTTGCATGGCGACTGACCATTACGGCGCGCCCCATAATCGCGCATCGTGGTTATGGCTTGCAAAACCAGACAAGTCATTGCAACCCATGTGAAGTACTTCAGCGTTAGTAACTTGGTGGCTTCCCGACCTGCAGGTGCGTATGGCCTCCGAAAGAGAGCCGATTACGGATCAGATGGCTCAAGGGTACGTCGAATGCGGAATCGCAAGCTAACCTCATTTATATTTAAAACGTCGTAACCTAACCACATGTCCTCGACAAACTCAAGCCGAAGAAAGAAAGTGATATATTCCAGGGCACGTCTGTGTAATGAGAAGGTAACCTGAGCTACGGGTAACATGAAAGTGATCCTGCAACGACAAGACCATCAAGGAAGAGTAGGATGGCCTTGCAGGAGATACCGGAAAATACTAAACAAAATTTCACGGCAAATCCACGAAGTGAATGATGATGAGTGGTTAGGAGCAGTGGGGTCGTTCGGTGTTACCTCAAATCACCCGTGACATTGACCCCTGCCACATGCGAATGAGTGACAAAGCGGTGTGCACAATATATAATGTTTATTGGTCATAAACGGTATGTTTTGCTGAGTTGGGAATTTCGTTTCGCCTTCTTTATCATTGCTTTGTGGTATCACATCCAGCATAAAGTTGGCAAAGACGAGGTTTGTGCACGTTCTCCTGGTGCACGGTGGTTGGTTGCTTTCATAGTCATACGAAATGAATGGTAGAGCATATTGAGGTGTCGTATACTGAACAATCCAGTTGTTGCCCGTGATTATCATCATCGTCATCACAGCTACGGCGCACAGAACTGGCCAACTCGGGAGCTATCCCAGAATTCGAGCCACGATCCTGAGTCAGGATCAACGGATCTCCCACCACCAATGCCAACGCCGCAAACAGACAAGTATCGACCTTAATGAGCTTCGCGCCAAAAACATGATAAGATAGCGTTACTTGATCGAGGGACGGTGGTATGTATTACGGAGAAAACGCGTGTTTTTTAGTTGAAACTAAAACGAACAAGAAAGTCGTACATGACGCGTGCGGAACGGGCGGGTAATGTGTTGATAAATTGATAATCGATCAGTTGAGAATGAAAAGAAAACATAGTCAAGCGTGGCAAATGATTTAGTAATTTTGTACCACTAAAGAAATTGCAGGCATCCTCAATGATTGATATGTGAGGTTTAACGTCTCAAAAGCCCCGTGTGAGTGTGAGACGCCGTAGTGGAGGGCTCCAGAAATTTAGACCGCCTGGGGTTCTTTACCGTACGCCCAAATTTGAGCATACGGACCTACAGAATTTTCGCCTCCATCGAAAAGCAGTCGCACAGCCCGGATTTGATCCCGTGACCTGCAGGACAGAAGCCTAGTACCTTAGTCACTGGAACCCTGTGACGGGGCTGCAGGCGTCTTCAAAAGAGACAGTACGCAATTCATAGAAAACTCCGGGAAGGGGTTTTTGATTTCCAGCTGGGCATTACAAAAAAAAAGAAAACGAATACCGTAGTGTGCATGAGATGTGCATATGCGAGTGGAGTAACTATCGCCTTTCACATTCATTCGGCACGTGAATAGAGTGTTAAGCCCCACAAACGCCTCTGCGAATTTTCAGCATCACTAATTTTTGTTGTACCACTCGAAACTGCAGTATATTGACCAAATTTCTTGTGTTTTCTTCCAGCAAGTTCCATAGGTGTCTGAGCTATAGCAACTGGCTCAAAGTGCAAACTCTGCTGTATGTATGTGTGGTGTGACACGTACATTTCCGTAAAACAAACGTACTTTTCCATGCACATCTTATGCTGTCACACAACCATGGTGTTTTGCAGATGCTGCTATGCCGTTGACCGGATGCCCACAGCAAGCGAAGAACCAGCATAGAGAGACTGTCAAATATTTATGTGGTAGAAACAATAAACTATCGTTGTTAAAGAGACATACCAGAACTTGTGGAAAGATTTAGTGACAAACATTATTTTTTTTTCAGACTGAGAAGCAATCCAATGAGTTCCATTTCCTTCTTATTTGCTTGCGTACGCATGCGCGATGCAATCACCTCAACTCACTTTTTCTTTCTTTCCTTCTTCAAATAAATGCCGTCTGCAAGTAAGCGCATAGTGTCATACTTTCTATTCTCATAAGCCTTCTAGGTTCCACACCCCACACTCTTTTTCGAATCTAAAGTTCAACGCCTTCATTATAGAAGAGGCGTTGGTGACACCGTACTAAACTTGCCAACCATTTGAGCAGTTTTATTTTCCTGTCCTCGTATAGTTGAGCGCTCAAATAGACTGTTTGGTGGAAGTTCATGCGAGTGATTTTTAAAGCACTCGAAACATGGAAAGCTACTGACGACAAGACAAGACGTACGCAGTACCGTCTCCTCGACCGGTAGCTACCTTACCGGTACGAATGAAAACGATGTTATTCAGAAGTTTTAACCAGGGGCGCAGCCAGTGAAGTGGGGTTGGAATCTCCTCCCAAACATTTTCAATTTTGCTTGCGCATACATGCACGCGCACATACAAACACAAGCACGAACATACAGTTGCACTCCCCCCGCCCCCTTCCTCGAAAAAAATTTCTAGCTACGCTCTTAAAATGCGTACTCCACCCCCATCGCAACGAAACCTCCATGGTAGGCAGGGACATGTATAGGCAGGGGCATAGCCAGATTTGTTTGTTTTTTTTTTTGCGGGGAAATGTTCAGTCACGCCCTTTATTCATGTTCATGCCTGTCGTTGTATGCGTGCGTCTATATATGCGAGATTGAAAATTTTCGGGGAGTGTTCTGTACCTCCCCGAGCACCCATTTTCCAGTCAGTGGTGGCTGGCAATCGAATCCCCATCCTGGAGCTTAGCAGCGCAACACTTTGAGTTGTCTTTAATAGAACGTGTTTCTCCAAAAGAAGGCGAAAATACTGTTATACTACGGTACGCTGCGTAAGTGCGAACAAGCAAATACAAAAAAAGCTAAGAAAAAAAGAGGGAGGTCAAGATTGACGCAACCAATTTCTTCCCAGCCAAGTGGTAGCAAGAAAGAAGGCCGGGTGGGTACATAAAGTCTAGAAAAAGAGAAGGCTGGAAGGGGTTACGCGCGCAGCGGGTAAAATACGGCCGCACGTTACTTGTGTATCATCGGCCAGTCGCCTCAATTTTCGCCGCACCTCATTTGCAAGCACGCCAGGCGGAAACAGAATGTAATGGCAGGATGAGAAAACAATGGGAAAGCGAATGAGCAAAGACAGACATGGGAGAGAGAGCGAGAGGCGCGCGAACGCCTTCGACAGGTGGAACGTAAGGCAAAAGCTGCGCGTGCGCAGACCGAGGGTGTATGAAGGTATAGAAAGGTGTTACGTATGATATACCTGCCACGTCATTAGGGGAACACGATGAACGCTGCGAGATTTATTTGACGCGCAACGCGATGACTCATGCCCCGGCACTTGAGAAACAAAACTCAACCCCGAACGTGTCGATGGCCATACGCGTATGCATTGTTTAGGAGCGCCGGTCTATGAGGAAATACGAAGGAAGGCAGAAAAACAATTCTGAAAGGCTAAGAGAGCCGGAAGAAACGATTTGCAAGCGGTTTGGCTTCTGGGCGGCCCTAGGAACGAAACGCCCTTGCGTGAGCAGTCCCAGTTTGAGCGACACAAAACAAAGGACGGGTTCAAAACGGGCGAGCATTCAGAGAAACAAACGAGGAACTAGGTAGGAACGCCTTCTTCCGCAGCCAGGCAGCATGCTAGCTCGTTGACCCGCGTAGCGAATGAAACAAGCAAACAAAGATGGTGAGAAAGGGAGACGCGGTCTGGAGAACGCGAGCAGAAAACAAACAGGTCCGCCGGGCGTGGAAGTCTGGCAGCAGGAGCCATCATTCAAAGCCAAAGGCGGCCCTGGAAAATCGTGCGGCTGTACATCACGGGGCCGTAATGAAGGGACACCTGCTTGCTTGGTCACCTCCTCGCCCTTGCTGCCGTCGTCGCTGGAACACGCGTATGCGGCAGCAGCCCGGGCTAGGCCTTTCTTTTCGTTTGGATGTTATTAGCTACTGCCGCCGCCAGGGGTGTACACGTCGGCCCAGGCCCCCGTGTTCTTGCAAATTGCGAGACCGAGCAGCCGCTGCTGGCGGCCCATGACAGCGGCGAAATGAACTGAGACACAAGGGTTGTCTACAAGCCCCACACGCAAGGAACCGGGAGGCTAACCACCTCGCCCTTACCGACTCTTGTTCGGGGCTCGTGTGTGCCCAGATGCACCGATCTGTGCAGTCCGTGAGAGGTCACTGCAAGTTGACCGTGCTATACAATAAAGTGAGGGCTTTGACATAATCACGGTACGCAGGAGACTATTGCGCAAGAACCGAGGAATATGAAGACAGATCCTTATTGAAACGGCGACATCTTTGCCGGCGTGAATTCGTTGAATTGTAACGCCGCGGCACCTGGACTTGAACGCTCAAAGAGGGGATTCAACCCAATTCAGGCTGCACACTGGCTAGTCTTGCAAACTCCCCAGAGACAGGTAAAAAAAGGGGGAGGGGGGGATTACTTACTGACTTGTATTCCTGGCACGACCGAGTTTCTCGAGCTCAAGCAACATCGTTATTATACCATTTATAATACTCACCACGTTCGATTTGTGACAGATACCGCTATTGCTGCTTTCCAGGGTATGGACATCTTGGGGACGATAGTCCATGCCTTCTTAGTAAGTCATGGAATGAATAAAATATTCTGAGTCTTGTGTTCGTGTTCTCGCGTAAGTCCGCTCCGTCTGTTGGTTATTGGTATAACTTCGACAGAAAGCACGACTTGCATTGTTCACCAGTACTGCTGATGGCATTGCCTGTTGTATCATCATCTGTAGGAAGAGCAGGCTGTTGTTGAATGCGGGAGAATCTAGCCTTGCAAAGTACGCTGCCAATGGGCTTGGTCGTGTCACCTGAACAGCCGAGATGTGCGGAAGGAATTACCTGAAGCAGATGGATATTCCACCCACAGGATTAACATGGCGTCCCGAATACCCCAGATATTGACTCAACCACAAAAAAGTTGAACGTCACTAACATTGGCTGTTCTCCGAATGTTCTTTTTTATACAGAAATGTTTCATTTGTTTAGAACGACATAGGAAAAAGTGATTTACATTGAGCAGCTTAGACTTCCAACAAGTACTCACTCACACTCAGATAAAGTGCAAGAACATCCGCAGGCACCCTAACACGACACGCATTCCCTGAGATATCATCGTCTTCCTTGACGATGCACAGTCTTTCCTGTTTTCCTATAGCATAGCTGACTCAAAGCCCACCGCATTTCAACAAATGTTAGCTGGTGCATAAGTGAAATCAACTCTATGTGAACGGTAGGAGATGTTATGGAATGAAGGCATTTGACCACTAAGTAACTTAACCATGTTTACTTCAGTAGTTTGTACAAAACAACAGCATGTTATCATTTGTAACATGACCTTTCTATTATATACATATGGACCATTTTAGAAGAGGACTTGTCGTCAGGATTTAGACACATTGATACCGATCATTGCAAATGAAAGAATGAGCTCATCTCATGTGTTCCTGGGTGTGCACTCATGGCGATGGCGTTTGCCGAGCGATATGACGTCATCTCACTGTGAGTCTAAAGAAAAAGCAGCGGTCATTTCTGTTCAAACCATGTTTTGAGAGAGTTGTTCTGTGGAACTCAAGCACCGTCCGGACAGTTTTACCTATCTTCGTTACACCTATATAATTGCTATATTGACCTTGCGTCAGCATAGCATATACGCAGTAGAGGAGAAAATAGGACCACTCCTCCTGTTGCGAAGCAACGCAACACCATAGTAACTGTGCCACAGTTGTGGGTGGGTACCAGGCCCCAAATCAGAGAGAATAGTTTGCGTCTAGCTAACTTCAATATAATGCTCGAGTAAACCAGTCATATATAGCTTCCATTGTGCTTATCATTGCCGCAGTGGGAAGAGCTTTGCGTGTTTCTAGCGGGAGAATTACATGACAGAGTACAATGTTGGATACGTCGTGCCACACAACACAAATGTGCGCATGCCAAGTGCTTAAGACAACAAGATATTATATTAACTATATGTCTAAGCTTATTAACGATCATTGAACATTTTATCGTCATCTGGGAGATCTGGAATAAATAATTATAGAGCTGCTTTATCATGGCTAGAAAAACATAGAGGTTTGTGTAAGAGAAGTTCATAAGTTCATCGCCTTGTTTCTCGGCTAGTAGTTATGAGCAGTCAGCGATGTAGTTGTTACGGCTCTGCGCTGCCGAACCTAGTTTCGTGGGTTCGATATGTGATGGCCAGTAATCGATGAGAATAGAGGCAAACGTCCTCGCGTACTGCTGACAGAATGAGCAGTGCCCTCAGTAAATCGTATTCACGGGACTGAGCGCGCTCCACACAGGGTTTATAGCACAGAGAACCTACGTGATTCCGAATGCAATTTATATTATGACAGAACGGGCCCAGACCTAACCACAATATCAATCCTACCATATGGCGGCGCTGATGACGTCGGTGCAAACTGTCTATACGGAAGCTCTGGAGTGTGACGTCGTGCAGATGCGGCTACACTCCGCCCTCATTCAGTGAATGCAAAGGTTAATGCCTCTTGAAAGAAGTGCAAATCATTGCACTGCCATGATTATCCCCATAAAGCAATGCGAATACTGTTCGGCAACTCTTCTTATAGCCTCAAGAAACTTGTTTTCCTACATTCAAAGGTTACGTGTGTGATTTTTATTTTTCTATCGAGAACTTAGGCTGTTCACGAAATGCTTCACAGAGAGTTTCTCTTGAATACAGCGTGACCTCAAATATCCTCTGTCGATTCTTGCGTACTTTAAAGAAGGCTACCGACTACCGTTAAAGAAAAAAAAATGCTACTCGGCGTTAGGTGCTCCTTGGCACCAGAAAAAACGCAGAGGGATGCGTTGCGCGCGGTGTCCGAGGGAATGAAGACTGGCTGTGACGTCACGGGTTCCTTTGGGCGCGGGAACTTCAAAAACGCGTAACACGCTACTATGCCTATTGGTTTCTAGCCGCGCTTTGATTACGGCATTCTTTGACCCATCTAACTACTTAGTGAAAACAACGTATCATATGACGTCACTTTCTTAGAGTGGTAAACAGCTGTGAATAGAAGCAGACTAGTGTAGTGTATATAAGAGTGTATGTCTTCTGGAGCAGGAATTAGACAGCAAGATACCGCGGGATGGGTTCTTCAAACACTAAGCGAAACCTTGAAAGCGTCTATGGCCAGGAGCTCTTCAGTGCGAGCTCATGAACGGCACTAGGGTGATTGAAAACACGAAGAAGGCGTGGGTTTGATATATCAAACAGCATATATTTCGCCACAGCGAAACGGCTCTGTACAAATACGTGTTCAAATCGGGCTCAGCCCATGTTCTCTCTGCGTTGAGCACCCAACGAGAACTTATATGACGCAGCTCTGTATCTATGAAACAGTATCTACAGATGGGCGGCTATTCACACTATTTACAATGGATGATCGCACGCAATCCCTAATGGGAAAGTATTCACTGGGAGAGCATCTTTTTTTGTCGGCAAGTTCTAAATGCAATAAAGGAAGGGCTCTCGCCGCAGCTGATGTCCTCGTTCCAGAGTCTCTCGAAGTAGCGCAGACAAGAAGGAGTCCGACTTGGTGGTGGTGATGATGATGATGAGTAATCCAAGAGGGTGGTGTGCTAGGCACGTCACAGGGGAAGAACAAAAGCACGGGGAAAAAAGGCACTGGGCAAGGACGATGTCTCATTGTTCGAGGATGATGCAGTTCGCGGCGAGAGTTCCACTACCGTCAGACGGTCGTTTCGGAACCGCCTTTGACCCTGAACACGCGCTTGTACTGATGCTTGTCCGCAGACATAGTTCGTTTCAGCATGGGCTTCTGCTGTTGCTGCTGCTGGTAGACATGCGCAGCGGTGAAGACGACCTTGTGCTGGGCCGGCTTGTGCTCGACGTACTGAGGCGACGTGGGTCGACGACAGGCGTTGAGCGAAGCGCGGCTCGACCAGGTCCAGACGCCCGTCGTGATGCCCACCCCGAGCGCCATGAAGATGCGAAGCGTGAACACTTCCACGTTGGGCCTCAGAGCCGAAGAGGCCGCCTGCCAGGCGTCGCGGTACGAGTACTCGTAGATGTACGACGCCAGCACGCAGGTGGCCGGAATCATGTAGAGGACAGCGAAGATGCCCACGCGGATCATGATCAGCTCGAGCTTGTCGGCTTTCGGGGCGTGTCCCATGGCGATGGCGTCGCGCGAGCGCAGCATGACTATGAATCCCCAGAGCAGGAACATGGCACCGATGACGAGGTACACGCTGGACGGCAGCACGACGAATCCGAGCAGGGCGGCCGCGTTCTGGTTGCCCACGAAGCAGGTTCCCGTCAGTTCGTCGGCGTCCACGACTCGCATCACGAGGATGACCATGGTCTGCACGGCCGGCAGGACCCAGGCGAGGAAGTGGAAGGCCGTCATGTGCTTCTGGACGCGCTCGTGACTCCAGCGCATGCCAGCCGACAGGAACCAGGTGACGGTCAGGACGACCCACCAAGTGGCGCTGGCCATTCCGAAGTAGTAGAGCAGCATGAACACCACCGTGCAGTTGATGTTGTCGAGGCCCTCCTGTATCAGGATGGACACCTCGTGCTGGCTGTCCATGTGACACGACACGCTCGAGCGGCCCAGCAGCAATCGCACGAAGTACGCCACGCTGTAGACGTTGTAGCAGCCGCTCAGATAGATGATGCAGCGCTCTGGGTAGTGGAAGCGGCTCGGGTCTACCAAGAAGTGGACGAGCGTAAAGAGTGTGGAGAAAAAGCAGAAGCAGGCCCACAGGGTGGTCCAGATTTCGGCGAAGCGCTTGTTCTCCTGCGTAAACAGGATGTCCCGATCGCAGAGGTGAGCGCAACGCTGCGTACTGTTGATGTAGTAGAAGTAGCGTTCACCGTAGTGGAACGCGTCACACAGTCCGCGTTGCCGTGGCCTCTCCACAGCCGGCTTTCGGTTCAGGCGCGGAGGCTTGGGCCTCAGTCCCGGTCGGTAGCGGTCGCTCTCGTCGGGCGCAGGACCATCCATGCACATGTGCCGATGGTTGTTCTGCGGCGGGAACTTTGAACAGTTCAGCGCCGCGGGCCACGGAAATCCAAACTCCTGGAGCACGGGTTGACACCGCGAGCGCACGCTTTCGCACAGCGGCCGGCACGGACCGATGGGCTGAGGGACCTTCTCGGTGCACATGGGCACGTACACAGAGCAGAGGAAGAACTTGAGCTGGGACGCACAGCCGTATTGGACGAGGGGCTTGAAAGTTTGCAGTTGAAGTTGAGCGTCCTGCTGAAGTTCGTGGCCGACGAGGTTGGGCATTCCGGTGACGTTGTATCCAATATCCTTGCACATCTCGATGCGGATGGGTTCGCACATCCGTCCGGTATCGGTGACCGCGCGGCACACGGGCAGGAGCAGCAAAGCCACCACGGCCGCCGCTCGACAGTAGCAGACGGCGGCCGAGCGCCTTGGAGCAGACGACGTCGCCATGACCGCGCCTCGGAGCAAACTAACCTCGCGATTCTCTGCGCCCGTACTGATGAGTTCGGCTATGATACCCGTCCGGGGGCCATCACAGTCGACACGCGGCACACGAATGACGGCACTAACAAGCGGACAGCACCTATATGACGGAGACCCGGGCTCATTCTTTCTCGAAACTCAGAAGGATCCCCGCCGCGCGTTATCCTCGAGCAAGTACAAAGCTGGGCGGACCAATGAGCGCCTTGCTCAGGAGAGGCTGCGAGAGTGGCAGCACCAGTTGCCCCGCCTCGCCTCCTCTCTGCGCGCCTCTCCTCCACGCACCCTGCGTTCGAGAGTAACGAGGTGTGAGCGCGCCCTTTTGAGTGTCGTCATTCCGTCGATAGATGGCGCCACACAGCAAACAACCTGCCGAAGCTAACGCAGCGCTTCGTAGCGGCCTTCCATCTCACCAGGCCCTCGGGCACGCGCAGCCCTCTCACCCCTCCAGCAGACCCGGTTTGGCGCGAACGAGCGAATGAGTATTTTCGCAGAGGGGAGGGTGCGTTGACAGGCGTGGCGGAATGGAGCTGCACGGTGTTTGCACACGTAACAAAGTGGCGCCGCCGCACACAACGACCAGCTCTTGTTAACCCCGAGGGCACTCAGTGTCTGCGTTTTATTTCTTCTACTCTGTCTCCTCAGATGAGTTACGCCCTGTCGGAATAATCATGACGTGATAATCACATTCTTGTTTAGTATGCTCGCTTTGTTGTTTTCTCAACGAGTGCCGATTAACAAGCAGTAAAGAAAAATGGTAAAAAGGTTTCGGCCACCAGTCATCGCAGTCCGCCGTGTCACAGAATGCAATGTCTGAAAAGTTAATCCGGAAAACTTTCCGTGATCGTGCCGCGGCATTTCCAGTTACGGACCACGTATAATCAGAATCATTCAACTACATTGCTTTCAATTCGAAAACATGAGCATAAGCATTTTAAACACGAAAGGTTCTAGTACAAGTGCGAAATCAAAGTATATATCCTTTGTACTTTCTATATGCCCAATGTCCTACGACGAAAATGGCTCTTTTGAACCGGATGTTACACCTTTTAGAATAAAACTCTCCAACAGGAGTGAAGATATATGTACACTTCCTATACAACCTTATGGCTACCTTATTTGGCCAACGCGCTTGCTTTGAGCATAATCCTGCACCCTTTAAATGGCACTGATTTACAAAATGCTGGAAAAAACGCACACACTTTGCTATGCAGCTCAGTCAGACCAAACACTTCGTTGTGACAACATTGTGACACCGTCAAAGTCGGGGAGAGTCCTTCTGGAGGAACATAAAATCTATGTGCAGTTGTGCTTAGTCGTTGTGATAGCGCTGCCGGGATTAAAGCAAACATAGTGCGGCTACTTAATATATGTGAGCAGGAAAGCAACAGGTCAAATCTTTACAATGGGTATGCATTAGCTCGTATTGTAAAAAAAGGCAAAAGTAATGGAAACGGACATTTGTTTTGTACTGTTGGATTTCGTTGGAGTCAGAAGCACGAATCTATAATATTATCGTGCATGCACTGTCTTTACAAACCCGGCGCTGGAGGCACCGATGTGTGCTCGCCTCAACCGCCATTAAAATCGAAGCAGGGCACGTCCATGTGCTTATCTGCATCATAAATACGCGAGAGCGCTTTTAATGCCTGCCGCAAAGGCAACATCCAGCGTCCGTTGCTGCGTACGCGACCGCTTGTGTAATAATCGCTGACAGGGTTCGCGAACTAGCCACGAAAAATGGTCCCGCGGCAGTGGGCCCGAACTAGTCTGCGCTTAAGAACGAACGAATACCAACACGGACAAAAAAGATATGTGTAAGTACGCGGCGCTTGATGGTTCAACCAGGAGAAGTTAGCGAAGCAGGAGGGGGGGGGGGGGGGGAGAGTCATTCCTGGAGTGCGTAGCACTCTCCAAAGGAGTAAAGATAAAAGCACGAATTCACCAGAAGGGCAAATTTGATGGCCACATTGCCGAAGAGCAAGGAGCTCTTATCGTGGGCATAATTTTCCCGAAGCAGAACAAATACAGGGAGAAAGCATGTCATCATATCGTCCCTGACACTCTAATTATAGGGCAGCGTCACGTAATGACGGCGCCACAGTGGGCACAGAGGAAGGGGAGAGGTGGAGGAGTTTTGGTACGTGCGCCGAGAAAACGACGACGCGACTGCAACAGGACCGGCAACAAGCCTAGAGAGATGAAGGGAGAGAACGAGTGCGGTGCTGTAGTAGAAGATAGTGGAGGAGGAGGATAATGTTGCTATCGGGGAGCGACCACCATCGCAAAGCCAAGTGCCCTAAACGCAAACGCGCACGCACCACATACATCGCATTGCAGCCTGGCATGCCAGGTCTGCAACCACTAGCCGTTCGTACAAATGGCTCACCGTTTGTCGGTGGCGCCATCTGTCGAGCGATGCCAAAACCTCCGTAACCTTGACGACAACACGGCTTCGATATAAAAAAATTGACGGTATCCTCGCCACTTTACAGGTGCCGTCGCTACACTTTTTTTTTTCTTTTCGACGATGCGTCTTCTCGCATCTTTCCTCAAGGTCGCCCCCACTTTCCCCCCACCCGGGATGTTCCGGGAACGCTTGCAGCGGATCACCCAAGTAGTTTGCGAGGGGGAAAGACTGAGAGTGAGGGGCGGTAATGCAGCTACCCCAAATGCGGGCATGAAGTCATGCGAAGGACCACCTACCCACCGGTATATATTATATGAACATCGGCAAGCGTGTTCGCATGAAATTATATTCGACAAATTATTTTATTTACACTGGCAGAAAACAGACTCCACTACGCAATGAGAAGGAAAGGGTAAAACTCCATTATCGTAAAACCTGGGGAGGGGAAAGCATACAGTGCGTGGCAGTGCTGCTCGCAACAACATTTTTACTGCTTCCCTCGCCACCGGTTTATGGGAATTTTATTTCCAGATATATCTTACATAGCTTATGTGCACACAGAAAGATGGACAATGATGATCATGCGTATGTACAGTGCAAGCTGTTATATACAGCGACAATAACTTATTTACGTATGCAGTGATGTGGAATGCAAAAATTGTACAATAAGGACAGGACATTCATGAACATTGAGATGAGTACACTTATATAAACAGTAAGGCTATATGCACAAACAAGGGGAGTCACTTTCAGTGTAAGGTGATGTTTTTGCATTCACCTGTGAGGACAGTTTGCTCTCGTGCTCATGAACAATATTGCACAAAAAAGACGTGTTTAATGAAGAAAATGAAAATACGCACTGCAATTTCACAGCCCACCTCTTCAGTAGGGGAGGAAAGGCATGGACACACTATTGTTTTTTTACAATAATGAATCGCGTAGACCAGCGTTAGAGGAAGGCCTCCTCTCCCAGAAGTACGGACACGCACCATTACTTTGCAGATCCGTTTCACAATGGCGTTTTAATTAAATGACCTCACCGTGAGATGCACGTTTGAGTCTTTAGGTTTAGATAAGAAACTTGAGTGCTTTGGTGAATTTATCCTAAAATTCTGACAGCACTGCTTAGCAAAAAGTACAGTTTTAGGCTATAGCGACGAACCTTTATCTCATAATATGCCTATGTAGAAGAGTGGGGACGAGTAATAGAGTTTACCACATTTTGGTTCCGTATATCCGTCTACGATGGGCTGTGAACGACATGACATGCCAAACCCCAAGGTGCTTCTCCCCTAAAATGGCAAGAAACAGCAAATGTTGTAGGAAACAAAAAAGGCGACCGCTACACTGGTGGTTACAAACCGCAACATGGAGCGCAATCTAACAAAAGTCCATTTCAGAAAGTTTTGTCTCATATGTACACAGGGGCCCGGTTACAGCGCAAATGTCAAAGACCACGTGTAAGGAATCAGCCCCTGTTTCTGGTATTCGTATTATGCGTCTTGTAGGTGTAGCTGGTTCAGTTTCCTGGTTAGAACGTATGACGCGTGATCTCTCGGTCTTCTCATTGCTGCATGAACGATAGACAAGAAAAGGCAGCGGGAAATACCCAAACGTTCCAGTTCCTATTAGCTTTGACCAAATAGGATATATCGATTGACTTCGCAGGTCATTTCTTCTCATGGGAATATAACAGCGATTCACTCATTACCGGTATGCAAGTGAACTACAGTTGCACGCAGTAGTTTAATAGTTCCCAATGCGCACCACGAAAATCACACACACAAAATATCGCAATACTGCTGAAGTATCGCATACGGACTCCGTCAGGACAATCTGAACCAAATTTGTTAAATTTGTGTTGGAAGAGAAAGTTTGCTACAAGGGATTCTGTAGCACACAGAATATAGAATTAAGGTGGTGCATTTTCTGCGACACTTCCAAAAGGCGCCAAGTTCACAAAAAAATATAGAAGAACAATGTTTGCAAGTCCTTAACTATGGTGCCAAAATAGATATAATTGTTTTAAGTAATTAAAAGAGATAAAAATCCTGCTTCTTTTTACGTGATCTTCAGATACACGTAGCACAGGCCGAACACCTACATAAGCAACAAAAAGAAAACGTACTGCTTGAGTCAGTGTTCTTACCGCATATTTTGTAAACGTCATGTGTTTGCAAGCATCCGAACTGGAGAAACCTGTGTAAGTTCACAGCTTATGCGAAATTTCGACGACGTCCACGAAAACGTTTCACTCACAGACCAGTGGTACGTTATACTTGTGAGCACAGATAATGCATAAAATATCTACGCTTCGAATCCAAAATCAAGATGGAAGCCGACAGATGGAAATAAGTAGTGGGATAATCAGAGAGAACAGTGGAAGCGCCTCAGACAGTCTGGCCGACGTTTCGATAGGAGGACCTATCTTCGTCAAAGGCGCCGCATCATCCTTGGCGTGTTAGTTATAAGGGGGTTAGTACTTACTACTAAGCCCCTTAAGACTACTAACACTCTTAAAACTAACTCGCCAAGGATGACACGGTGCCTTTGACGAAGATAGGTCCTTTTATCGAAACGTCGGCCAGCCCATCTGAGGCACTTCCACTGTTCCCTCTGATTATCCCATTTTACGCTGTGAGTGGATTTTTCGAAGATTTTAGAGGAATAAACATATCGACTCTTATTGTTAAGCTACAATTGTGTACTCGATTCATTACCGTTTTTTTTAAATTGTGCATTTGTTACGATTTCGCTAAAACTTCATGTACTAAATAAAAGAAAAATAATTCGGCTGATACAGTCACTAGATCGTTCTCCTCGGAATCGCATGCAACAAACTTTAAAACTAAAGTTCGAGTCCTCTCCTGTACAATATACTGTTGTTTTTATTTATTCAGTTTGCTTTTATGCCGCTATGCGCCAAACTTCTTCGAATTCTCTGCATTTATTTGCCGAGGGGGAAAAAAGGGCTCTTTCTCCGTTTTGACATACTACGACAGGACGATACGACTGTCCACCACAGTGGTGTATACGGCAACGGTGTCCAGCTGTTGACCAGAAGGTAGTGGGTTCGATTCCATCCGCGGCGGTCGTATTTCGATGGAGTCGACATGCTGAAGGCCCGCGTACTGTTTTAAGTCAGTGCACGTCAAAGAACCTCAAGCGGCCGAAGTTTCCGCCGCCCTCCACTACGGTGTCCCTCACAATCACATTGCGGTTTTAGGACGTAAAACTCCACCAATTAATAATATTAGGATGACTATAAAAATAAAACAACGCATTCGTCCACTCATTAATCAGAGAAAAAAATTATATACAATTGTTAGATATCAACCATTCAGACAACCAGCAGCCACCTGTAAGCTCGGCAGTCTAAGCTGGTCATTATTCGTAAACGACGGTTCGATATGAAGATTTTTGTTAAATGTAATAAAGTTTCATTTAACGTTCGCATGTTGTGGAAACAGAAACACCGACGGTATCCCATTCGTTCTGAACTTGTATGGGTAAAGGTAGTCAATGACACATACCCGCATAAAAAGGAAAACGAAACGATTCAGAGTGAAATTTACTTGTCTGGTTAACCACTTTTCTGTACAGGAAAAGAAGAAAAAATATATGAATTAAAATGCAGCTGTTTGGTTAAGGTGTATTCTATTGAAAAAAAAAAAACAAGGGAAAGGATTAGGAGTACAATATACTTGGTTGATTGAGGTATTTTCGACAGAGAAAAGGGAAGACGATTTCATTGCTAGAACAGATACCGGGGCTATAGTTGGTGATAACTCATTATGAAAGAACGGCTGCGCTTAAAAATACAAAGACATTACATTTCAGCTGAGAGTTAAGCTCTCATGTAGTGCCTTTCTTGGTCCTTGTCTTTCTTGGTGCTGTTGTTCTTGTATGATGATTTAAAGTACAATGTAATTTGTTGGCTAAGGATGCTTTTTTTTACAGAAGAAAACAAAGGAAACGGCTTAGCGTGGAACGCAAGTTGATGGATTAAGGAGATGTTTATTTAAGGATAAAACTGGAAATAATTGGGAACACGATGTATCACTTTCATTTCTACATGTAAGTAATTTTCAACAGAAGACAAACAACTATTCAGAGTATAGAGTTACGTTAGCTCAGGTATCTTGACCAGCGAAGCTCATAAACTTCATGGAATGTCCGTATCTCGCTACTGGTCAAGGAGTAACGCGTGACCTGTCCTCTTATCATTTTTAGAGGCTGCCTCAGGTATATGTGAGAAAATGACGGTTATTCCACGATCTCATCGAACAGCAACAATATCGGCGTATCGTCTTAGCGAGGCGCAAGGACCAAGTAATGAGTCCGCTTTTCGAGTACAGCCACGTCACTGCACGAATCGTCGTACAATTCAGTGTGTCCATAGCGGTTCGTTGGGATACTCGATGGCGATATTTGGCAAACGCGACGATACCCAATCGCGCGGGATGCTTTAGAACTCTGAGAATGTGAAGCGCGTATATACACCGCACTTGCCGTTAACATCAACTTCCTCTAGGTAGTACAGTGGCTCCCGTGGGTGAACCGTACATTTATTCTTACGCCGTAAACGACTGGTGGTACCATCGATAACCTACACTGTCTGCGAACACAGACCGACGGCTTCCTTTTTTGTCCCCCGACGCAGCATACCAGCAGTGGCAAGGAAGAAAGGCCTCGGCGAGAAGCCCGAATGCATTATACACTTCTTTCTCTCTGTTTAGCTAAATATGTCAAATGAATATTTTTCTAAGTTACACGCAATATTCTTAGTTTTTTCTAATTCTACGCACCCCATCTTTAATGTTTAAAAACTGGTTTTCCTTATTATGGGCCAACTAAAAAATTAACAGCATATTCACGGAGTGAATGATGATAGGTGGGGCGAAGCTTCGCGGACTTTAAGATAAGCCATCCATACGTCCGTCCATCTAACCATCGGTCGGTCTGTCTTGTCTTATCTTGTCTTGTCTTGTCTTGTCTTGTCTTGTCCTGTCTGTCTGTCTGTCTGTCTGTCTGTCTGTCTGTCTGTCTGTCTGTCTGCCTGTCTGTCTGTCTTGTCTGGTCTGTCTGTCTGTCTGTCTGTCTGTCTGTCTGTCTGTCTGTCTTGTCTTGTCTGATCTGTCTGTCTTGTCTTGTCTGGTCTGTCTGTCTGTCTTGTCTTGTCTTGTCTGGTCTGTCTGTCTGTCTGTCTGGTCTGTCTGTCTGTCTGTCTGTCTGTCTGTCTGTCTTGTCTTGTCTTGTCTGATCTGTCTGTCTTGTCTTGTCTTGTCTGGTCTGTCTGTCTGTCTGTCTGTCTGTTTGTCTGTCTGTCTGTCTGTCTGTCTTGTCTTGTCTTGTCTGGTCTGTCTGTCTGTCTGTCTGTCTGTCTGTCTGTCTGTCTGTCTGTCTGTCTGTCCGTCTGTCTGTCCGTCCGTCCGTTCGTCCGCCATCCTATCCACGCCGTTTAGCGATCAGTTCACGTACTAAATACTGCAGCATCATCTAGTGAACATTGTGAGAAGTAAGGGGTGGCTACTACAACGCAGGACGGAGGAGGGACTGAGCCACAGCGTAAGGAATTTCGCCCCCAAAACATGGTTGACGCTTCGGTGTTAGAGAACGATAAATGAAGTGACCGGAAATATCTTGAATTCTGCTGGAGTTTCCAGTAGTCCCGCACTGACAGACCTCCCATTATGGTATTTGTGTGGAGTGCAACGACTGCTGCTTCTATCGCAACCTTCAAAAGTTGTATAATTACAAACAGTGGTGTTCCGTCGCAAAACACACAGGAAACATGGTAGACGGTTCATAGTAACAACAATAAGAGAGCCGTGATCCCACTAGTGTGTGTTTATAAAAAAAAAAGGTTAACGATTTAGAGTACTGGGTACTCTACTATGGGAGAGCTTAAATCCGTCCCGTGGGCATCGCACTTGATGAGGCCCTGTTGACAAAAATTACGCCATGTACTAGTTCACGACGAGTTCACGACATGAACGAGCAAACCAGTGCACTGCAGCTGTGTTTAGAAAAAAAATTGTTCAGTGATTTAGAGCACTTTGTATTCTTCAATGGGAGGGTAAAAGCCGTCACGGAAGTGCTGTATCAAAGTCTAACACAAGCATTGTAATGAATTTCGAACATTTTCTGTCAACGGTCCCACCATTCTACGGTTATCAACCACTGCAGTTCTCCTGAAAGAATCTTTAGTCATTACCCGTGCATTCTATCAAACATTGGTCAAAAAGCTAAACAAGAACAGAAAGAATAGACAACATCGTCAACGATTTGCAGCATTTGTTCTAAGAGCATGAAAAAACCCACCAAAATAAACATATAAATGAAATGAAGCAAAAAAAAGAAGGCTAGAAAAGTGGTGGTGTGCACGGAAAAAGTATTCCAGTACAATCCAGCATAGCAGTGTGCGCTGTAGCAGAAAAAATTACGGCGAAAGCCTTTAATGGTTCCTATCGCATCCGTATGTGTCTGAGAACGGTGCCAGCTGTAGTCTCTCGCCTCACACTCACAGCGATCACGTGATGGCAGAGCGTCTCGTTGCAGCAGTCGAGTTAGTCCGACGCGAACGCATCCCTCTCCTTTGTGAACGCGTCCCTCCCATTTCTGCCAACAAAGAGCTAACCTAGACCATATCATGGGGGAGGGGGGTCTACTCCAAACCCACCATCTTATTCTCTACATATTAATTGTAAGGAGCAGTGGGAGGCTGCTATGTGAATCTCGGCGCCCGAGGTCCAGAACCAGATCCTGGATTGGTCCAAGAGGGTAGCGGAGACCTACGCTGGGTAGGCTCCTCTGACATCGCACCACCCACCACACCTTTTCCTCTTGAGATAAATAAAGTTTTTCTCCTCCTCCTCTTCCTCTTCCTCCTCCTCCTCTGCGTCCCAGCCACAATCCGTCTACTCGTGCTAAAAGGGAGACGCTTGCATCGCGTTCCGTTCTCACCGACCCCATCTCAATGGGCGCATGCTTTCACCGAACACACTTTGGAACGTACAAGTGTCCTTCAATTCTGATGGCGAAAGCCTCAGATGGCTCATTTACGGCCTTGGCGAATGAAACGCCGAAATTGACCGTCAGCGGTGTCTGTGTCAACACAGCAGATACAAATAAGTCTTCATCACGTAATGACGCTGCAATATGCAAATTAGCCCAGTTTTTCACCAATTTCGTTCATTTCATACGTGACAATGTTACGCGACAGAAACAAGAAGATAAACTTTATAAAATTTATAAATGCAGCAAAGGATTCGCGAAGCTTGCACTATTGGCTGTTGCAAAATTCAGATTTGAGTATTGTTGCTTAGAGTTTGCTAAATGAGTAACAAGGCATGTCGACGTGTTTCTTGAGGGGAAGGTCTGGCTGCGATTTGGCAGTTGCCAAATAAATAAGTTTTCGGTATGGAGCTCGTAAGAAATGTTCTGTTGGGGTTCCCCTTTTATCTGTACTGCTGAACCAGGAATCAAACACAAGTTGGCAGTTAGTGCCGGTCCTTTAGGAGTGTCTTTATATGTTTTATAGATCTTGCGGTGTAAAACTAGTAAATCTGTGTTAACAACTAGCCCAAGGTGCACGTAATTGATATACCATTCGCCCCACTTTTAACACTCGATCAATCAATCAATCAATCAATCAATCAATCAATCAATCAATCTGATTGCCAACCGACCGACCGACCGACCGACCGACCGACCGACCAACCAACCAACCAACCAACCAACCACATGTTTCAATACGCAGTATTCCGTCCGTCAAATTAAAAAAAAAACGAACAGCAAGCATGCTTCTCCTTTCATAGTCTCTTATTGTGGGGAAGCCTGACTTAGAAAGCATATTTGGTGGAGAGCAATGGTGGAAAAAGTCTGTCGCGATGCCGTCCTCTGTGCATCTCTACTCTACAAATGACGTAATAGCAGACCACCTCACACTGAATCACAAAACATTGTGATATAAATCAAAGTGGAAACCACAGTCCCATAAAAGGAACCCCTAGGGTCCTATATCAATTCGCGTGAGACGACTAGCACTACGGTGAAAGCCACACAATTTTTCTCCTCTGTCAGCGTACTCGTCCATCTCAGGCCCCTCCGAAAGCTAACGTGACTTTTAATGCGACATCGTTGAAGAGCTTGTTGAGCGAAAATTGTGGTGTCGGTTCCCGAGTCATTACGAGGGTGTAGGCGAAAAATTGATTACGCTTTCTGCTCTTGAAAACGAAGCGCGAGCATCCTCAAATTTTTTCACGACCTCCAGGATCGGAGGCGTTGCAGGTTTGCTGCCCCATAGAATTTTCTAAAAAATAACTAGAGGAGATCCTGGCACTACAATCGTTCAGTGACAAAGGTAATGATGGATAGTACCAGTATTTTGCTAGTCTTCGTGCTTGCGGGTGGCGAATCGCACTTGTGGCCTCGTTATTGCTGTGTTTCGGTTTCGTTCCGGAGGAAAGAACGAACCCTTTTGAACATCGTGCGCCGATTTTAAATGGTGAGCCTGGAGTTTTAAGGTATTAAAGTGCGACTACTTCGTTTCGTGACAAAGCAGCTTCAAGCCACGCGAAGCCAACGGGAGTCAGGAGCACGAAAATTATGCACATCCGAATACTACCCACTATTCTCATACTCGCTGAAGCGACGTGCACTGCAGCTCCCATTGACAGTAGCGCCAGAGCTCCCTGTAGTGTATTTAAGGGAAACTCGATGTGCAGCACCTTCTCCGGTTTAGCACTGCCCCAAAGATCGGCCTACATATTTAACCAAGCGATGGTGTTACGCGGTATCACAAATTTTGGAAATATATGACGTCATTCTGCCGCAATATGGCGACGTCATCACGTCATCATTTCTCACATTTCTCGCGTCGACGGTGAGAGACGCTGGCGCAGGCGGTCAATTTCCACATTTCATGAGGCACTCAAGGCTTTCGCTTTTACCTAGCATTGCATTTTACATAACATAAACATGTTCATTGAAATGCTTTTCGCTTTTTCAATTTTACAGCAGAAGGTCGAGAGAAGAGCATTGTGAGTGATCGGACTCGGGGGGAAACGATAGTCAGCATTTATCGCGATAGCAAACGTTTGAATCAGAATTTCTGTTGGGGTCGCTGTGATGTTCCGCATAACGCCAAATGCGATAACGTCATACGAAACAGCAGTGTGGCGGTACGCTGTTTGTGCTATGGCCGCGGAACCCCAGCACGCCATGGAACCCCAGTAACCAAGTTTTCGAACAGCGTACAGAATAAGCACATTGCTGCTATCCTGTGAACGGGAAATCTTTCCTTCCAACACAGTGAAAGCTTACCTGTGTTCCTGATTATAGAGCACGGTCTACGTATACGTTCGCCCAAAGAGAGAGAATAGAATGTGGGAAAGGTTAACCAGAAATTGGAGCATTCAGTTTACTAACCTGCATTAGGGAAAGAAGAATAGAGAAAAAAGATAAGAAAAAAAGCGAAGAGCGAGATAGACGCGCCTATTGAGCAGGCTATAGTGCGTTCACCTATGTGCGTGAGGCGGTAAGCTAGCTGATTAGCGAGATGGTTTTATTGCACAATACACGGCATACCATAGTAAACAGTCAAGCCCACTTATAAAATCAGGAGATTTAGACTATATATATATATATATATATATATATATATATATATATATATATATATATATATATATATATATATATATATATATATATATATATATATATATATATATATATATATATATAACGGGTATAACAATGAGGAGCTGCTACACCGTCATCTTTTGTGCGTTTTCTATGGTGAAATGATCCTCTTAGAGCAAAGCCTGCATGCCGCTTTACCAGTTACCAGTTATAACAGTAAATTTTGGATGTTGGGTGCACGTACGGAAAAGCAATCCTTAATAATAAAGAATAAATCGAGAAAATTCAGCTGCTGAACACCCTGCCCACCACCAAAACACCTCTTTGGAGTTGCGGTACGCTATATCGCATAGCGCGCTAGCCTTGCGGCAAAGTTGACTTATAAAATTCAAAACGGCGTGGGAGCGGCGGGGGCTCCTATTCATACACTTTCAGGCATGCAATTTGAGTAAAAAGTTCAGACTTGGAAGAATCTTGGCATATGAAACTTCAGACGTTATCCTTCATTGGCTCTAGGTGCCTTGTGGCGGTCCCGTAATAGCGTTCGAATTTTCAGGCATGTTAAAAAAAATGGGCATCTTTGTCATTATTATCGCTGATCTGCTGATTGATGATTGATATGTGAGGCTTAACGCCCCAAAACCACGATATGATTATGAGAGACGCCGTAGTGGAGGGCTCCGGAAATTTCGACCACCTAGGGTTCTTTAAGGTGCACCCGAATCGGAGCACACGAGCCTACAGCGTTCCCGCCTCCATCGGAAATGCAGCCGCCACAGCCGGGATTCAATCCCGCGACCTGCGGGTCCGCTACCGATATCGCTGATCTGCTGGTGCATCTCATCTGACATTATTCTTTTTTCACAACAGCTTGTCCTCTCTACAGTTTGCTTTTTATAGCACTTTTTATAAGTCGTTTACAGAAAAGTATCGGTTACAATAACTTAATTTTCATGGCACTTGAGTATCGTTATAAGTTAATTCAACTGTATACAAACACATGTAGCGCATTGCTATCGGCCAAATGCTCCGCATTTTGGGCAGAATTGCAACCATCCTCTGTCACCCTTGTTATTCACGATGTACCTACAAGGATTAGAGACCAAATTAGAGGGAAGTGGACTGGGTGTCAACCTCTCTTTCGTCAAACAAGGAAAACTCATTGAACAGGCACTACCAGCATTGATGTACGCAGATGATGTAGTGCTAATGGCCGACAACAAGGAAGATTTGCAAAGATTGATGGACATCTGCGGTAAGGAGGGAGATAGGTAGATTTCAGATTAAGTAAGGAAAAATCAGCAGTCATGATTTTAATAATAATGAAGGTAGTGAGCTTAGAATACAGGAGGTCACTCTAGAGATAACCGATAAATGCAAATATCTGGGCGTATAAGTAAGCAATGGGGCCGAGTACCTAAGGGAACACGAAATATACGTGACGACTAAAGATAACAGCAAGGAATGCAGCGGTGATGAAAAACAGGGCTCTGTGGAATCACAATAGGTATGATGTTGTGAGGGTAATATGGAAAAGGGTCATGGTTCCTGGTCTGGCGTTCGGAAATGCGGTCTTGTGCATGAGATCAGAAGTTCAAGTAAGATTAGAAATTAAGCAACGTGGAATATGTAGGCTTGCCTTAGGAGCTCACGGGAATAAGCCAAATCAGGGAGTACAAGGTGATATGGGATGGACATCATTTGAGGGCAGGGATGCTAGCAGCAAGATAAAATTTGAGAAGCAATTGAGAGAAATGGAGGAAGAGCGTTGGGCTAGGAAGGTATTCAGTTACTTGTACATGAAGAATGTCGATACAAAATGGAGGAAGCGAACCAGAAAATTGGCTGGTAAATACTTAGAAAACAGCAGGGGGCCAAACAAAAAAAAAAGTTATCGGTTAAGAAGAAGGTGAAGGAAGCTGAGACCAATATTTGGAGAACTGGCATGATTAAGAAGTCTGCACTAGAGATCTATCAAACTTTTAAGCAGGAAATTGCCAAGGAAAAAAATCTATGATAACACTCGGGGTAGTTCTCTACTGTTTCAGGCCAGGACGGCAGTCTGGCGAACCAAGACATATCGGGCCAAATACGAAGGGGTAGACATGGTGTGCAGTGCTTGTGGAGAGGAAGAGGAAACTGCCGAACACTTGATAATGTTCTGTAAAGGGCTTCACCATATAGTTAAGGATGATGGCGCAGAGTTTTTCAAAGCACTGGGGTTTGGGGACAGGGAGGACAAAACAGACATTATGCGGGCAGAATTAACAAAAAGGAGGTTATCTGATTGGTGGCTAAAGTCAAGGCACGCGTGAAAGTTTAAACCTATCACTGCAAAGCACGAGTCCTCAACCTCACTATTTAAAGGGAAAAAATAAATCTAGTTTTTTGGTTCACTAAGTATTACGGCTTGGTGGCGTAAGCCACCGCCGTAATACTTACAGACATATCACTTAATATAGCCATAATACTTACAGCCACATCCATCCATCCATCCATCAATCCATCCATCCATCCATCCATCCATCCATCCATCCATCCATCCATCCATCCATCCATCCATCCATCCATCCATCCATCCATCCATCCATCCGTCCGTCCGTCCGTCCGTCCGTCCGTCCGTCCGTCCATCCATCCATCCATCCATCCATCCATCCATCCATCCATCCATCCATCCATCCATCCATCCAATGCATGCTCGGGTGTGAGTTGAAAACCTTAGATGGCGAATTTGTACTCGAATCTGACTTGAGTGCATTTGGATACCGCTAAAGGCGCACCTCGGCTCTAACATCATTGTATAACGTGATTGTAAGTGAAACATCATTGTATGTGAAACATCACTGCATGAGATTGTTCGAAGCGATGGGAAACTGCTAGGGGTCTCCCTCTTGACGGGCTTCCTCTTTCTTCAGTGGTCTGCGCGCTCGGAGTATGCGACAAGGCGGTGGATCGGAGGGCTCGGAAAGCTGCTGCAGAGCATGCTCGCTGACAGGACCCTGAAGTGAGAGCCCGAGAAGCCGAAGCGACACGGAGTCACAGACAAGCGGATGCCGAGCTGAGAGCCCAGGAAGCGGCGATGAAACGTGCGCACAGGCAGGCGGATCCCGAGGCGACGCTGGAAGCCGCGGCCAATCTCCTCAAGCGATCGCTGCCCGAAGGCGCGGACGCGCACTTCATGCGAGACTTTCTCGATCGCTGTTTTAGCCACAGGTGCAAACTTTGCGACCGCTTGTAGTTACAACAACCCATGTCCAGCATCAGGAACGAGCAATCCCGTGCCAATCGCATCGCCATTCTTCATGAGAATTCCCCACCGGCAGCCGAGACGATCACAGCGATTACAAGATCTGTATCTGTAGAGGTACCTTGGTGGCGGGGAAGGTTCCCATATGAGCGTGACATACGGCTGCTGCTACCCACCAAAAACCGGCGCCCTTGCTCCCGCTCAATCCAGTCGAAGAACGTCTGATCGTTCCTCGTTTGCCCTTCATGAGCATCAGGCGTTTGAAGCACGGCAGCGGACAATACGGCATCAAGAGATAGGTGGTGAACGTTACCATAAACGTTCCGAACACGGTGCAGTGCCTCCAAATGTTGCGGATGACGCAACATTTCTGCATCGACGACGACTTAATTCACCTAATCATCATCATCATTCACCCCGTCAATAAGCTGCGTTATTTTTTTATGCCACACATACTGTGCTCTAGCTAGGCTAGGCTTTCTTTTTAGGGGCGAAGCTCCTTATAGCTGCACTTTTTCGTTTCTCATAGTCGTAGTAGTAGTGTGTAACCAGTCTTACATTTTGACCTCCAAGGTGCCGGTGGGAGATTTCTTCTGTGCGTTGTTGAACAATAAAAAATTCAAGCGTGCGCGTTAACTGAAAACTGAATTCTCCTGTCTCTCGTTCCCCCTTAGCAGCCATTGGCATGTACATTGAGCACTATCTGACAAGAAAGGGTCGCTACGTTATACTCGCTGGGCGTAACTTTCTTGGTTTTAGAAAGGTTTAGCGATCGTTGGGCCGCAGTGCCATGAATACAGTGAACTAGTATATACCATGAACTCGATGTGGTTAAATGTGGAAAGTAGACACGAAGTGCAAGCCGTAAGAAAGTGTGCGTGTGCCTCCTCTCGTTCAGTCCTTGGAATGTCCGCTAGATGGCGGTGCTTCTATATGAGGAACATATGATGAAAAGATGCGAGATGGTGGTACTTGGAGTGTTGAGTAGGTGGACGAACGGACACAGAGACAGATGCATGAACGGACGCACGGGTGGCTGCACGGACGGACGGACGGACGCAGGAGCGGATGAATGGACGTGCGGACGCACGCATGGACGGACGGATGCTTCACCTTACTCTCCATCTTTCACTCCGTGGATATGCTGCCATTTTTATGAAGTATCTTTTGTGTGTATGTTGCTTTGTACCCTTCTGTGTATTTCTTTTCTTTTTTTCTTTTCAATTTCTATGACTGACCTTTGTGCATAGTCCGACTCTCTCCTTCAATTTATCTGACTGTCCCTCTTTTTATTTTCTATCTGTAGTCTGCACCTCACCTTTTATCGTTTTCCGTTTCTTCCCAGCTGTTCCTATATATACATGTCTCACCTATCGCGCTCTGTAATTCTACTCCCAACCTCCTCTTAACCATCCATTCTCCTTCTTCCCACCTCGCCGTGCAATACTCTACAAGGCTATGCCCTGATCTGACAGCGTATTTGGATAGCCGAGTGGTTAGGACGCCGCCCTTCAATCTCGCCTCGCAATTTGTTTTTGTTTCTATCTCTCTCTACATTTGTTATCTCGCCCATGTTGCGTCAATTGCCGGGCAAATCGGCGCACTTCTACTGGCAGCGAAGAGAAGGAAGCCGTTGACGAGGACAAAGGTTGTTCGTGCCAGTTCAAGATTACGCCAGTGTTCACAGGAAACACACAAACAAACGAACCAGTTCATGAGGATCACTTCCTATCCAAGGCACGGCCAACCTCGACAATAAGAGCCCTGCAGCACACTTTCAAGTAGCCATGGAATGGAATCACTAAAGGAACTTCTTACCTCACGAATTCATTACCGCGAAAGTTTTTAGGATCAGTCCAGTATCCGTCTCTCGTTCCGACAAAAGCGCTGGAAGCTATGCAGGGAGGTATGGCACGGCGCAAGAAAATGCGTTATGTGCGCCTTTTTACCTTGAGCACTTTTTTTCTTCAAATACGCAGCTTTTCAGTGCGTACGCGTGGACAGTCGCGGCCTCCTGAAGACCGAACGCGCCATGATCAAATCGGCCAATAACTGTGACGAGCGATTTTTGAGCTCGGGCACTGGATCTTGACCTGCAAGATAGTGCCGGCGGGAGATTTCTCCTCTGCGTTGTTGAGCAAAAAAAAAAAAAAAAAAAAATCGCAGCGTGCGCGTCTTATTAGGAGCGACTGGAATGTTCCAGTAGGAAACACGGGTCGGTCCATCACTGCGTGCTTTGTTCCTGAAAATCAATTTTTAGCCGATTGAGAATTTATTGTGAATTACAGGCCGCGTTGTGCGCTATATTTGGCTCACGTGTTCTCGGGAGCCTCGACTACCGAACGGCAGTTTTTTTTGACCATGCTCAAAAGGTGTTGCAGGGGCCCCTTTGCCCTAAAGGCGCTGGCTTCCAAATCAGGCCGTACATGGCGTGCAAATATCTACATGTTATGATCGACCGGCCACTTATGTTCGCCATCACGAAGCCCAAGGCAGCTACATACACTCAAGTGGCCGCAATTCACTTAAAACCATGATGTAATTACATTTTAAATTGGCTAAGTCCACGATTACGAAGTATGCCCTCTTCCCTTTGTCATGAAGCCTACAGCATCGTGAAACAAGCCCACCTTTGATTACAGTTCATTGTAACATCAGTGGTGCACAGTAGGGATTGACCAATTTTAGAAGTCTGCTTAGAAGAGTATGAATGTGCTTACATGGTTATTCTCTATTCCAACATCATGGTGTGTGGCAATCCTAGTTGAATTCTGGCAACCACTGGCATTGCACAGCACAACATTGATACCACGACAACTACCAAAACGGTTGATATAAAATGGACCTGTGTAACCCAAATGCGTAGTGCAGTTGCACAATAAACAAGGCAGCAGAGGCATGAACAACTTTTTATTTCCACACGTTGGCTCCACAACCACAGACACAATCGCAACTGCTTTTTAGGCGCGAGATCATTACTGAATTCTCATTTAGCTTTGCACAAATATAGTCTGTAAAGTGTAGAAAAAACGCTGTCAGCAGGCGTGTAGTGGCGTTCACCTGAAACACTAACAAAGATTTGCACACTACTCAATGTGCCTGCCGCCGAGGCCAACAGACGGGCTTAACAATGCGCTCAAGATATCGAGCCCATGCTAAAACGAGAAAATAAAATGTTCAGGGTCCTTGACAATCTCGTGAAGAAACAAGGTGTCGGAGCTCGTGCAATGACCTCCCGAATAACGTCGGAGCAAGTGTACGAGTGAACACTATGAAAAATATTTGCTTCTAGAACAACTTCCCAAGTACTGCTCAGAGAGCAGGTATAGTCAATGGCTTCACACGATGCAGTTTTTTGCTGGAGAAAAATGTGGCTGCAGCAATAGAAAAATTTTCAACTCGGAGAAGTACTTTGGCACCGGCTTCAATATTTATCAAATTTAAGATCTGGTATGTTACACATCAATGCCAAGAAGTACGGCTGCTGCCGGGCCAACATTTTCCTCCGGCCGCCTTGCAGGTGTGGGAAGTGTCGCCCCTGCGTGCACGGTAAGAAGCTGCCAGAGGGACACGACAACGGGATAACACGCCACTCACGGCATGCCACGTGTAAATGAAAATATTTATACACCCATTCACGCATTATATGTATATATTTATACCACTTTACAACCTATATGCACACCGACACAGTTGCATACATGCCAGACGGGATGGAGGTTCTCTTGTAAGGTTGCCATCTTTTCTTCCACATCCGTTTGTACAAGACTAAGTTATGTACATATCACTACTGTCTCTACCGGGGAGCCCCCTTTTCCAGACCTGGCATATTGCCAAGGAAAGCAAAAACATGATAGTGCTAGACAAAGAACACAGCTTTGACATGGCACGCTTCAGTTTACAGTTGTACACAGGTGCCAAATGAAAGTGAAGACGCCTCGCTGCACAATGCCAACTGCACAATGCCAACGGCACTCCGTGGCTTTTGTGTAACCAGTGCCACAAAACGAGTGCTGTGTACCACCCAATCGTGAGTGGCTCAGCAGCTCGAGTGCTCGTAACCAAAGCACACAGGTGCACCGTATACCAGAGCTACGTCTGCGAATCACCTCGCACTTACACGATTGTGATCGTGCAGGCAAGGTTGGCAGCTTCACAACGAACCCCAACACTGCTGCTGAAATGTCCCATAAGTGAAGATTAAGCCTTAAAGCCTGCCAAAATGTTGTCACGTCACTGCAGCAAGCGTCGAAGTTGCAAAGAGAACACAGAATGCTTCAACGCCTGGCCAAGGACGACTGGACAGGACACGTATGCGTACCCTCGGACACGTACACGTAACCTCGGGGATGAAAGTTCTTAAAAACACAGGACAAAACCCACGTTCAATAAATAACAATGCTTAAAACTCGTCAGCAACAGCCAGCCTCAACACTGAAAGAACAGGAGAGAGCACCCATGAAGGGTCCTCTTGTAACAATGGTTTATCTCATATTTTCATCCGTCACACAGTCCAGCCAATTCTAACAATAGCGGCATTGCAGGCAATCACTAAAGACCAACGAACTGTCAAAGTGTAGCCTAGTTGCAAAACACAGACGACCCAGCCTCCATTGACGTTTTTACATAGAATATGAGTGGATGCACTACATGAAGCCATCAATAACAAATGTTTCCGACACCAAAATTAGAAGTACAGATGCAGTATTAAGAATGCCGAAAATGAGCGTGGTACACTGCAGCATGCTTCAGATCGCAGAGTGTTCCATAATCAGCTGAATTGCCATTTTAAGATAGAAATAATGGTATTAATAACTTTGAAAGCTAACCAGTAATAAGGCTTTGCCAAGACTGTTTTGATGCTGCATATTTGTCAAGCTCCAAGTGAACCTTCAAAGCAGTATGCCTTCTTTTAACCAGAAATATGAACACAGAGCAAAAAGCACCGAGAGAAATGAAAAAGCAAGCACGAAATGACAGCGGTGATTAGCTGCAGTGGCTCCACACTTTTAACCACGATCGGCTAAGACATGCTTCACAGAGCTTTTGTTACCTCGCTTGCCCAGTCTTGAAGTCAAATTTCATTAAAATTTTCTTCTTCCCTCGTATACCTTCGGGAGAAGCAAGGAGAGAGAATTTTGAGACCAGGAACAAAAAGCGCCAATGTGAAAAAAATAAGCAGGCACAAAATGACAACTGCGATTAGCTGCAGTGGCCACGGGCTTTTATTCAACCGTGATTGGCTAAGACACGCTCCACAGAACTTTAGTTAACTTGCTTGCCCTCTCTTATCAAATTTCAATACATCAGCATTTCATTTTTCCTTGCTGAACCTTCGGGAAAAGCAAGGGGAGAAGATTTTTAAGACCAGGAGCGAAGGAGGGAGGGTTTCGACAAATTGAGTAGTCCTCCCATGGTAGGAGGGTCAAAGGAGGGATGGAGCGATGCGGGGGATGAATTTCCCGTCTCGAGTGCTTGCATCAGCACGAGAAGGGCTTGAGGTTCTCCAGCTGCAGCTCAAGCGAGAGTCGCTCCTCCGTTGCCTCCACCAACTCCTGGTTCAGCTCGGTGTTGAGGAGCATGAGCATGTTGTTTCGTTCGCGGTGGGCCCGCACTGCCTGCTGCAAGCCGTACTTCTCGTTTGGAATGGTCCTGTGTGCAAAAAAAGTTTACGTCGTCAGAAAGCTGATCTCCTTTTGCAGCGTTTGCACCGTGTTTGATCCTGCAGTGCTAAGTAGATCAATGTGCTGCGCATTGTGACCGATGTTTGTCACGTTCGCCGAACCTTTCGAACTGAAATTCGTAACACAAATGCTAGAGTTTGACGTTCTAAAACCGGGATATGATTATGAGAGACACCGTGGTGAAGGGCTTTGGAAGTTGGGGTTGTTGTGCACCTAAATCTGCACAAGCCTTGTGTGCACCTAACATGCACACTGGGCTTTATTGAACCTGAATTATAATTCCTTTCTTATATAATGTTTACAAATGCAGTCAAAACCCATATATATGGGTTTGACTGCATATGTGCATGTGCTTTATGTGCTTTTTAATTTAAAAAATAAAAAGCACTGCAAAAAGTGGTCGTTACATCAGTATTTCATCTTTTACGAACTTGCCCTTCGAAACAAGTTCAAATTGGCACTCAACTGGTTCATTTTTTTTTTGTGAAGTTTTATTACCACATATTAACATCCCCACCGATGAGAATTTAGGCTTATTTGCTTCACAAAGATATGCACACTGCGTGCTTACAAGGAAGTGCAACTGCCTTTACAAGCTACAGACAGTTTCATCGAAATGCGGTACATTCGTGTGGAACTGACCGTCCCTAGCTAGTTGCGCGCAGTGCGTGGCCCTAATATACCGGACCAAGTCACTACCAGGCTGTTTGTTGTATGGCATGCGTGCATCTGCCCTACAAAGGCTCTTCATACCACTTCTCTCCAGACCATGCATGGATGGGACGAGTAGATTTTCTAGCGATTGCGGAAACAAGCTATTTGAAAGCAATGTGCACTGCACGTCTATACGATGCTCATAGTGGTCCTGCGCAACGGGGTGCATTGGCTTGCTGTAAGCACACAGTTTACTCTGTGCCGGCGCTGATAAACTTGGCCACAGTGAGTTGCTTTCGTTTCTACAAAGAGAGGTGCACTCAAATGTTGTTTATTCGACTGACGACAGAGATACGAACGAGGTAGCCTCTTGGAAAAGACATTGTCGTGAGGATTCACAGTGGAAAATGCATCACCAGTCACATTACGAATGCCCCGTGCTCCCACTTAACCGGAACCTGAATGCCTGTTCCTCAATGTTTTTGACACCAATTCTTAGAGTTGCAACTATAGAGTTTCATACAATAATACCTAGAGAGGAATCTGGTGCTGTGATTGTGTACCTCCATGGAAATAATGGGAAGTACAGGCTTCGAATTGGATAGGGTTAGCTAGCGAACTGTCTACAGACTTTTTCTACAGTTTCAGTTTTGTTCTTCGCAAAGCGCAGATAGTGGTGTGCGGTGAAAAGCACTGAAGCAGTGCCTTTCTTGTTCAAAGAGGCTGAAGACAACTAAATCTGAGCTTTACGAGTTGTATTTGACAGTTTAATAAAGAGTCGTCCACTCACCGCTGCGCATAGATGTAGCGTCTCATGCCAGTGCGGAATATTGCATCGAGTTCATGTTTTCTCACGAGCTCGTCTTTGCTAAACTGACTTTAAATTGACTGCAAAACGATGACGAAGCTAAGTAGACACACCGTCACGCTCCACTGACTCGATTTCACAACAAACCAGAGGCGCGTTAGGGGCAGACTACTTGGACAGATGCACCTAGCATCGCAGAAGACAAAATGTTAAGTGTTTTGCACTTAATACTGTACTATTATTTACATATATAAATCATACATACTTTCGTTAGAAAAACAAGCAAGTTTAAGTGTTGTAAAAAATAAGTCATTAAATCTTGATGCCAAATCTGGAACGCAATGGCAGAGCGATGCATACCCTGATGGTTATATTTGTCCAGGTTTCACTTTTGCTAATTCGTCATGAAGTCTTTTTGCAATAAAATTTCGTACAAACTAATGAAGTAAGTTTCAATTAAATATAAGTTTATATAACTTTGTTTTAACTTAGAAAAAGGAGTCACGGATTCCTAGAACGTAATCCATCCGAAGCGGATCTGAAGCCTGTACTTCCCATACTGCCAATGGGGGTACAAGCGCCGCTGAAGGAGCCCACGTAGACACTAGAACCAGATTCCCCTCTAGGTATTATTGTATGAAACTCTATGGTTGCAACTTCTCAGGCACAGCAGACACTTCAAGTGCTTTTCCCATGCGAAGGATCGCAGCCCGACTACTCACTTCAGTTCAGTGGCTGCCATGGCCGGTGGTGCCTTGCGCCGTTTCTTTTTTCCGTTGGCGTCGTCGGTCTGGTCATCGACTAGAAGCATTGCACTGTCATCTGTGGGGGCTGGACTAGAGTCCTGCACGTGCGAAACACCATGGAGTAAAAACACGGCGTAACGTCGAGACACGAACGTACAGCGACAGATAGCATTAATAAAGAGCAAATGCTGTACATCATACATTAAGGCCTTGTTCACACTAGAGCTCAAAGCAGGCAGAAGTGACCCAACTTTCTGCCACCTAAAAGCAGGTGAAAAACTAAGTGGTGAGATTAATCAGTGTTGGACAAACATTTCTTTTGCAAAAGGAGAAGTGGACAATCTTCCATTTTTCTAAAGATAGTTCTTCAGCTGTCTTGACAAGCAAACCAGGTGATGTAAAAACTGGTCGCAAACTCCGAATGGCAACCGAGTAGTCAGCGGTTGTTTTTATGAATGCAATCACGAACCTGCCCTGTGTTGCCTGACAGAACCTACAGCCTTTACAAAGACGCATTCGTGAATACCGCGATTTGGATGCAGTAGATTGGCATTAACATAAGGTGCAGCAGTAGTGCACTGGCATGCTTTAACGCTTTAACACGTGTCACTTTTGCAGAGCTGGGCCAATCCACTGCATCCGTGACGGGGGTGTCCATTTATGCAGCCACTGTGATGCCAATGCGCGCGGGGTGCTATGATAAACAAATAAACTGCTATAACTGCTAAATAAAAAAATGACAAGCTGAAAGATACGCAAACTATTTCTTCTCCATGTTTTGCATACATAGCCACATATCCATTAAAAGAAAAGGTGTGAAATTAGGAAAGAAGTGATGGAGGCAGAACAGATGTGAATATCCCGAACAAGAGTGGAAAGACATGTCTGCCTGAATTGGCACTTTTGCTCTCTTGCCATTTCCCAATGTGAAGAAGGCCTAATGTATAGAGAGACGTTAGTACGGTTTAGTGACCACACCAACGAGCATGCAGAAATGTTATAATTGTAGCAAGAAAGACTAATTAGAGTTCCCCACACTATAACGGCACAAAACTGGCAACTGCTGATGATTGAAAATAAGAACAGGGAGCAGCAGAGACTTAGATAGTAAGGGCAGCAAAGATAAGACGGCGATAAAGATTACAAAGCTTGCTACGATAGGGTTGGGTTGGCTGCTGTTGCACCGGGAATGATGATGAGTTTTCTTAGAGGCCTCTGCCCATTGTGTACAGTACTCGCAGACTGAAACACTGCATTTTTTTTTTTTTGTAATGACAGCTGTAACCGATCTGCTGCAAACCTGGCACCTAAGGTTTTAATCTTGGCTTTGAACCGAGTGTGCGAGTGAAAATTATGCCAATAATACATGTAATGTGGATGGTGGAAATAAGAATATGTGCATTCCTTGACCTCGAATTTTCACATACTGAGACAAGCTTATTACAATAACAATAGCTTTGTTATGCATTGGCAACAACCAACTGTACCTTAATTGTTTGCTGTACACTGTATACTCTTGCAATGAATCACAAAACAACCAACCTGAGGCTAGCCTGAAACACATGGCATTCATTTTCAGAACGGCCTCTTGATGAATTGTAATACTAGATCAATGAGTCGTTCAAACGGCATTTCATAGTACCATGACAATGCTAAGATAGACTTGGCTCATGTTGAGTGTAGCTAGGCATGTAGAATTTAATTTACCATCCATTGTAAGCAAAGCCTCAGTCCCTAAAGTAATGCATGAAGCATCAAGTCTTTTTGAAACAAGTTTAACTAGCAATGAAAAAAAAAAAAGACGTAACGCGGGTACCAAACAAACGAATGCAAAAAGTGGCAATTATGCCTAGCGATATCGAACACCTCCGGAGAAACATGCAAGCATGCATGGCAAAAAAAGGGTGGGTTCCATTACCAATTCATCGAAGAACTGAAAGTTGAAAGCGAGGAAGAGAGTTTAGTCAAAATAGCATAGTTCAGTCGAGATAGGTAGCAACTCTGCAAGCAAGAGAGCACAAATGGATTTGCAGCAAAATACAGAGCAACGGCAGAACTAAATAACAAGCTAGCAGTGTGAATGGTAAAAAGAAGACAAGAGCAAGAAGTAAACGACCTACACCACCCAATGCTCATCAAGAGCAAGTTAGCAAGACTTTGTGCCTCAAGAATAAACGGGTAAACTGTCCAAGTGTAAAACTTCTACATTTGATCAAAGCATTTCTCAAACATAACATGCAGGAGGCACATAAAACAATTCAGAAAATGACAGGTATTTTTGAAGAAGCATGCAACATATAGTAGTTGATATGCTCAAAAGGGCACTGAATTCATTTTTTTGTCTTCATTCCGAAAACTCATGAAAAGAAATGCTTTATATTGAAGTGTTGCTATAGGAATTCAAAACAATTTATGTTGCTTGCGTTACAAACAACAGTGTCGAGGGCAATTTATGTTGGGTACACGCTCTCAAAGAGTTAAATAGGCCGCACAGTGCAATGGGCCCTTCCAAATTGTGAAAAGGGTCCAAAGTCAATGATTATGTCGAGATGCATTCTGTTATTAAGTACAAAATTGTTTCATGGAAATAATGAGCATTAAATTATTTGGGACAATGCAACACTTTACGGCAACTTTTCTCCTGCTCACATCTTCACTAAAACAGACACGCACAAACAAAAGATGGCAAGCTGAATTTGCAAAATTTTTTTTTTGTACTGCGCATCAAAATGTATCTAACACGCAGACAGTGAGCTCACAAACAGTGTAAAAAAAAATATCAGAATTTTTATAGGTCATGGGAGTTTGCTTATTAACATTCTGTCACGTGTTCTCGAAAAATTTGAACCAAAGTGACTGATGAGGATGACTACGCTACTTGTCCATGCAATGCCATTCTCGTCTCTGCCTTGATCGTATTGTCAGCTTTCATTGTGTTGCCACGCAGTCAAGCCATCCTAATAAGAGCTATGCTTTTCATGCAAGTAAGTAAAACAAAAGAACTTCATGGAGTTGAAATAACTGGACAATTTGATTAAAGAAAAGCTCTACGAATAAACAAAAACATTTCTGGTAAATTTGGTACAGTTTTATTCGTTTTATGCAAACGGGAAAAGGTTAATGACACAGGCTTCACACACAGCAGGTACCCTATATTGTAAATATGCGGTCATTATTTTGGTAACATGGCCACCAGTGCCAATGATTTCATGCGAAAGTGAACCCTTAAAACTTGGTTATATTTAGATGTGTGCTTCTCCAACGAGTGCGGCAATACCAAACTTGGAGCAAACATTTTCCCTTTTGCTGGTTGAATGACATTGCTCGCTTTCTAGTTGCCCGATTGGTAAGATGGTAAAATGCAGCTGACAAGCCCGGCATTGGATATTGACGCTGTTTCAAAATGTCTAAACAGGGAAACAATACACTCTCTTTCTTGGCATCATTTCCAGAACAAGTTGTACTCTGTGAAAACTTAAGAAAAAGGTTGGCCCTGCCCACAAAGCTGCGGCTTGCCTGCCCTTCACCTGTGAAAGATAGACAGGCTAGATTGTTTCCCCTTGAACTGTCCCTACTTTTTCTCGACTAATGTAAATACTACGCATAACAAGAGATAAAGGCTTGTCGTTACTGTTTAACCCATTAGGTATCCTCCCTGAGGAACGATGTTGAAATACCAGACAAAATTGGCCAGGACATTAATGTTCCTGATCTAAAAACAATCGGCAAACACGTGTCTTTATGGAAAAAATAGACATCCGATACACTTGAGCAGTGCGTGCACTCCCAAACGTCTGTAGACTAGGCTCATCACACAACAAAGAAGAATTCAAAGGAGGAGGAACGTACGTCACTGTACTCAGACTCCGATGAATACGGTGATGACATCACTGAAAAAGAGAAAAGGCAGCCAAAATTGGGCGCGTTTTCTTACCTTACAAGAAGAGATTCTCAAAAAAGTGCAATCAAACAAATAGTCGTAGAGCATTTTAATGCACCAGAATCCTTACAAACACGGCTACTACGCGAAAAGTTTATAAGGTACTAAGTTATTTTCAAGCTAACTGTAATGTGGATTACTCACTGTATTCAGCCGAAGGCTTCTTGTAAACCTCAAATGCACCAGGCTGTCGGAAGACAAGAACAAAAGTGGAATGCTGTAAGCTACCACTCCAAAACATATAGACGCTTGTAAGACTATGTAAGCTTAAAAAATATATGTTCAGGGTTTACTTTTGTGATGAACAAAAGTAAGCAAAGAAGCATAATATGCAACCAGAAAACAGCACAGGAACAGTGACCACGACAGGGCTTAGCGAAAAGTCTTGCCGCAGCTTCTAGTATACTAACTTGCCTTGAAAAATCCCTGCAGCACTTTCCAGCATTCTCACAAAACTGACCTATTCAATTAAATCATTACAGACAACACTTCAGGTATCGTGATAGGAGCATTGCTTCATTTTTCTTGTCGAGCAAGCAAAACAAGATGAGTAAATTATTATTAAAAAACTGAGACATTCAAAGCAATTTCACAATGCAGATTTGTTCATGAAATGTTTATTAAAAATGATATTTTTGGATACCACTGAAAACAACAACTACAACTTTGTCTTTAAGTATCGAGAAGTTACAAAGAAGGAAAAGCAGTGAAAAGAAAGCTGACATGGTAGTTTAGATTTGAAATAAATGAAGCTGTAAGTATAAAGAGTGCAATTAAAATTCGAGGCATTGAGATCTCCACCTGAAGCTGCTGAACTGGAGCGCTTGCAACATCACTGCGCGATTCGGCAAACTGGTCGAAGTCGGCAAAATCAAATGCTCGAGGAATGTCTCCGGTGAAGCTCTTTGTAGCCTGTAAGTGGACAAAAACATTAACAAGTCAGCTAAGGTCAAGCATAGTCAGAAGATTTTACTTTTTTCAGATGTGACCCTCCTGAAGGAGCAACTGCCTTGGAGCACCTAAAAATTGTGCTGCTGAAACACTTGTTTGACAAAAGTGCGATCTACTCTGATGTGGATAGCTCGACTGCTGAAAGATAAACTCTGAGGCGTGCGCATTGTTCTCATGCACTTCGAAGCATCATCATTGAATACTGGTTGTTCCCGTGGTTCGCGAACGCCGTTTCAATGTGCGCCTCTCGCCGGGTAACCAAGAAGCAATGCCAAATAACATCAGTAGCAAATCATGAGCCAAGAGCCAGGCAACCAAACAGACGTGGTCCAGCACGTGCCTGGCATGCTAGAACGCCAGCGGCCGAAAGCGGCATTACCACGGGTTTGACGCGAGTAGGTTGCTGCTCCAAAAAGCCCGAGCACGCTAGAGTCTTCCCCCTTCATGCCGGATCAACAGTAAAGTTGTTTCACTCGCTCACAATTCACTCTTGTCCCTGTTTCCTCATCACAATAAATGGTGCAGATATGTGTAGCATTTTCTACATGCTGCTTCCGGAGGTCACCTTGAACGTTCAATCGCCAACGAAAAATCTTAAAAACAGCTGTCTAACAAGCGTACAGGTCAAAATCTCTGACTAAAAAACGAAACAAAGACAACTGGGCGAAGCCTGACACGAAAAACAAGTACCAAGAGATAGTGATGGTGATAGGGCTATTGCACATTTGAATACGGCGGGCAGGTAGAGAAATAAGATGGCGTTCTGATAATGATGATAGTGGCACTTACGGAGCTGGGCATTAAATTTACAGTCATGAGAAACTTTTAAATGCGAAGCAGCTCTTTGACTAGCCTGTGTAACGCTGTTTTTCTGTCCGCAACCGCGCTCCCCTGGCCCCAGGTGTTGGGGCAGTGCAAAGTAGGTCACGCCTTCCCTCGCAGTGCGCGCGCATGGACGCCACTCTCTCCTGCGCCTGTCGCCGCTTGCCGCATGTAATCTCTCTCTCTTCATCCTCTACACCTCTCGCAACGTTCGATCAGTTCACCCTACCCACAGCTCGCAAAGCTCGAGCCCATTCCTCACGTGGGCATCATCTCACCCGTGTTACCTCTCTCCATCTGTTGGCGAGAAGAAGTTCCGAGCCGGCAGGTGCGTGCACTGCACGCGCCTCGGGAATCTCGATTCCCGCTAGTGTACCTTACCGGCTGTTTGCGGGCGTTGCGAGGGTTAGCGAAGCCGATAGCGTTCAAGAATGGCGACGTGAACACCAAAGAGGCGCGAGCCAGGGAAGCCGAACACAAGCGTCGGCAGTGAAAGTCCAGCGACGAGATGAGAGTCAAGAACGCCGATCGCATTCCAGAATAGAGATGGCACACAGCTAACACTGATGAGACATAAGCCAAGGAAGCCGAGCGCATCTTCAACCCGTCCCGCCTCCAGTGTCTTTGCGTTTCAAACAAAAGTTTACTCAAGTAACTGCTACACCAAGTTTCGTTTCAAACCGTTTTCCCAGCACACGCTTTGACGCCCATTTCAACCGGGTCGATGCCGTGCACATCCTGCTTCGCATCCCATAAGGGTTCTCTTCGGGGAAATGGTCCATAGCTTTTTTAAATCGCTATTTGTTATCTATATAAGGGAGATAAAATTTATGAATTTATTCTGTAACGGTCGATAATCTGTAAGTCGCTGTAGTGAAATATGTTTACATTAAACCAATGAACATTTGGAGAAGTATTTTCTAAAAGGTCGTTAATGTGAAAAAATCGTCATAATACCGGGTTGCCTCAAAGCCTCGAACCAGTACTCTTGCATGCAAATTTCACCCTAAAGCCATGGCTCAAGCAAAAAAGTGTGTTATACCACACTGTAGAGTTGTTCCACATTGGAACACACAGAGTATTGCTGTAAAGAAGACTGAAAAGGAGCTACAGTGCCGGGACAAAATAAAATGTTCGGTAATCATACACACGCAGTCCCTGTCACACCATGAAGGGCGCCCAGTCAAGTGGCGTTGCAGCAACTCCAGAAATGGTTGTTGTGATCTGAGCCCTCTAAGTCAGTAAAAAGCAAGTATGCCCCCCCCCCCCCTCCATGCCCCTTCCTCCTCTTCTTTTTTTTCGCTGGATGATAGTGTACTAGTTGGAGAGTACGAAAATCGTACAATGAATCCTTTTTTTTCTTTTTTCCCCATAACAGTTTACCAGAAGACACAAACTGAAGCCAGGGACAGCCAAGTCCTTGCGAACCTAGATACTTACGACGTCCTCTTTATCGTCTTCATTCTCTTGTTGCTCCTGAGGGAACGAATTGAGTAAGTCAGGCACTTGATGATGGTCTCAGCAAGCTCACCAGCACATATCACTGCCTCGTGGCAGACCTCAAAATTGTCTGGGGCAATAACTATAGCTAAACCTCAGTAACAAACTTTGACACAATGGAAAAACTGTTAAGGCACTCGTTTCCCTAAATCTCAGCAAACTCCCACAAGAGAGAATGAACTGGGAGCTAGGGTGTCGCATAAAGACTGTGGGACCCTTCCTGCATTACATGCCACAAAAGTATGTTCCGAGCCAGCCAAGTGGCCACATGTATTTTCACATAACTTGACTCTGCCCGTCCCGATACTGGTTTCCAAGTTGATTACAACAATTTGCAGAGTTCGTGTTTACAGAGATGGTGATTGGCCACCATCCCTAGTCATTAACACCTGCACTGTGTGCGAATGTTAACGTGCAACGTTGAATGCTAACAAACAGTGTACAACGGCGAATGTTAACAAGCAGCAGCGTTTACTATAATAGGATCACACACATGCGCACTTGCATTTACAAAGAGTATTAAAATTGTCGTACATTCCCTGGAGAAATCCTTGGGGGTACAGCCGGTGGGGCTCCCAGACCTTGTGGATTTGCCTTGCCTACAATAAAGCAAAGCAACAAATACGTTCTCTTCCTTATATGTTGAATTCACATTCGTGCGTGCTTCAAACAGCGAAAGCTGCGAGATGGCAAGTACTATAAGACTAAGCCATACACATGCGTGCAAGACCCAAAGGTGGTTACAGACAGCAATATAGTCTTCATTCATTTGCAGCTTTATCATAATATGCATAGGTGGCACTGATGGCAATAATAAGTTGAAAAACACTCTTCGTCATTTTGTAAATTACAGGAATGCATAGTAAAAAAGTACTGTAGTGGCAGTAATGTTTTTACGACTGTTGTCAGAGCACTGACTACATTAGTCACTCTACTGCTTGCCGGTTCCATCAGCTTCACGAACGTGCCTGCATAAGATTAGCAACTGTCGAGAGCCTGCACACAACGTGTTAGGACGGTGATGCAAAAAGAATCGAACACTCAAAAGAAGCGCATTAGAAAGCTATAAATAGGACAAACGGTGTCCCCGAGAACACGGGATGTCTCAAAAAGCGTGTACACACCCAGGCGGTTGAGGTCAAGCGAAGAGCTGCGGGTGTGGTTGCGTTTGGGCCTGGGGGGTGGTGGGGGAGGAGGGCTCCTTCTTGGGGGGCAGTTGGCCCTGGGAGCCGGCTGCCCACGGCACCCGTTGCCCCCGAGAACGAGCTGCATTACATTATACACATCAAGAACCGACCACTCCTCCTAGTAGCCAAGGAGCATACTACATAATTTACATACTCGCGCAACGGGCAGAGGTTTTCATTCACGAGCTACGGTGTGAAAATTACGGGCTGCGGGCCATTAAACCCCAGGAAGCAAAAAAAAAAAATTTTCACACATGTTCTCAGCGTTACTTGCCTTTACTTCACTGCAGTACTCTACTGTTCTGCGAGAAGCGAGAAACGACCTCTGTGTCACTTTCACGCATTCTCAAAGGAAACCCTGACCAACACCGCAGCACACATTCACAAGCATAGGCCGGCAAGCTCGTTAATGAGTCGACTCGCTTGGACTTACAGTGGGATCGAGCTGCGAGTCTGAGTGACACCAGGCAAGTAATATTTCGAGGAGTTTGAGCCCCAGTTAGTCTGGTTGAAGACGGATTGAAGACAGTTTGATATACAAAAAATTCGATATAAAAAAATGGAGGCCCCAAGAGCTTACCTGTAGCGGATCATCACCTACAATAAGTGCATTCAAGAATGACAATAATTTCGCCCACATTGCAGCATCAGAATAATTTTATTGCATGAAAAAAAAAAAATCGCTAACCTTGGCCTGCTTGTTCGTTTTTTAAAATGGTAAAGACGCTAGTCTCGATCTTATCACAGCTCGCAAAACGCAACGTCTATGCGATCACCGTCGTCATCTTCACCGGTTTCCGCAAGTTATGCAGTCTCAAAGCCTGCCTTGCCGAAGCAGTTGACCACTGTGTCCCTCTTCACATCTCGCCAGGCATTAAAGATATCCCCGCAGGACAAAACTTCGCAGAGATTTCCGGCCATTCCTTCGTCATCCACTACTGGATGTCCTGGCTGCTGACAGCTTCGATTTTGCCAGAAATGTTTTTTGCCAACGATGCTGTAGCACTGCTTAAATCGGTGTAGCCACCTCTGTTATCGGTGAAGTTGTTTTCACCGAGTACAGCGGCAAAACATTTGGCCTTGGCGATCAGCATCGGGCCAGCACCGGAATGTTCTTCGCGCGCACTTTTAAAAAACCAGACATAGTGTGCTTTTTTTTACATTCCCACGCACATGACAGGCTCCCGACGTTCGCTGCTCTGCCACCTTTGCCTTGATATCTGCCTTGTTCTTCAACAAGGTACTCTGAGTGTTTTTTGGTATCCCGAAGTCGTCGGCGACAGCCGAGCATTTCTCGCCCGCCTCAACACGCTAAATAGCCTTCAACTTCATCGCAAAATCACGGGTCTGTGCTTCTTGACGCTGGCCATAGCTACACAAGAAGTCTACAATTCAAGGAGTTAGCAGCTGCTTTGCACACCACGCACGCGAAAGAAAAATGTTGTACATGCCGGTGGCGACGCGTCAGTGGAAGCAACAAATCACTCGCGAGGAGATGCAGTGTTGCGATTCTTTTTTCAACACGTGGCACTACACTAAAGTCAGAAAGTCGCTAATTGTTGCTATAGTTCTAGAAAATGTCACCAAAATATTGCTAACAATCTAAAATCTACAACTATATTATAGTTAAAGCCATTTCAAGTCAATCATAAGTCCAACTGTGTTTAAGAGCCCTAAGATGAGAACTAGGATCTGTTATCAAAACTGTGACGACTATGATAGTTTTGATTAAAAAAAAGTTGTAGCCAACGCTTTAATTGTTCAACATGTTTTACGTGTTTGTCTGATACTCGGTGGTCTGCTGTGCTAGCAGAATTAAATTCACTAGTTAATTTTCCTTCTGCTCTTCACACATGATCAAAAAGATGAACAAACCTTAATATAAAGATGATCGTTCCGATAGTAAGTGGGCGCGTGCAACACTGCAGTTATTTGATATGCGACAGTCCCTTTTCACAACTTTTAAGTTCACACACCTAATGCGTACATATTGCAGATCCCATGACATATAATCCACATGCGTAGTGATCACATACTTATCGATGCAGTGTTTGGTAGCTCCAGAGTTTTGAATGCAGAGCAAGTACAGCTGACCTTTCTTTCACTCTTTTTGCCTTGGGTGCCAAGTTATCTATTTATCCTAGCATATTTCTGGAAGTTGCACGTCATACTTCACGCGAATAAAACATTTTTATTGTGTTATTTTAAAAAAACAGACGGAATGTGCTGACAAACACCATGAGAACTCGCTACCTGGCTTGTTAATCATGGCAGAAAAATGCCACAAGCTATCCGCTCCAGCAATGCTTTATCTAAAATGCGATCTTCCCTCGACAGTGTCATCAGCAACCAAACTTGACGGTTCGCTGGCGCTTTTGTAGACTTGAGCACAACACATCTGACGCACAACTTTTCCTGAGAGTTCATACTCAAAACATGTCTTCTGGTGCCTTTCAAGGCCTGCTCTTATTGTAATGATTGCATTTGCCATCATGAGAGCCATCCTATTCCGGAGCTTCGTCTTCACCAAGTTGAGTTCTCTGAAGGAGCGCTCAACTTCAGCATTCGATTACGGCATCACAAGCATTGTCCATGCGAATGTGAGCACCAAATGGGTTTTGTCCGCATTTCGTTTTCATACACATTCACTTCGGTCCACAAGTCATCTGTGGCATTTGTCTTCGACCACGGTCACACTTGTAATCACCTTCCACTGGCTCCCAATTTCTTGGATCTCGGAAGAATCGATAACCATTGTCTGGAGCAGTGGAATAAATGGTGGCTTTATTGCGCACAACATCTTGACTGACAGCTATGCTACTTTGTTTCGGGGTGTCTACGTTGTCGGGTAGCCTTTGGCGTACTTGCTGCACATGGGAAACAACCAACTTGATACACTGCTTTGGCACTGCGTCTTCATCCTGGGGAGGAAAACACTTTTCAGCATTTCCTTAACATGGTTCTCAAAAGGTAGCCTAGATAAGGCTGAGGATCCAAGTGGTCTTCCACATTTGTGGTTAAAATGGAGATTCCTTGTCGAAAGGATGACCTTTTGTATCAGATATACCAGGAGGCACTCAAGATCCTGCAGCAGCTTCGTCTGGCCAGCATCCTTTGCTTCAAATGACTTATTCACTGCTTGAACTTCGGCTAGAACAGGCTTCAAGAAAAGTAGGTATGCCAAGTTGGCATCATCAACATACATTGCATGAAGAATTTCGGTGTTGTAGCACCTCTCACTTCATTTTGCGATTTCAAAGTGAGTTTTCGGCTCCAGCCACTGGTCAACAATCCTTGCAACAGCCGGTTCGATAGACAGTCTGCGTGTAGAGCATGCCTGTACAATCTTTAGAGGGTCTTCTCCGTTATTTAGCGAGTTATACAGCCTCTTGTAGGCAAGCTGGCGTGAGGCAGACCTTGCGAACCAGTTGCATGTGTCACTAACAAGGTACTCAAGGCTTCAAGGGAGGCAGTCTGCCACAGCGGCGGAAATGGCCAACTGTAAGAAGTGACAGATGCACCGTAAAGGATCAGATTTGGCACTTCTGCTTTTAACTTCTGATACACCCCATTATTTATAACACTTGCATTGTCTGTTGCGACGCCCACCATGTTGTTCAAGTCAATCTTGAACTCCTTCAAAGTGTGCTTGATGCCTTCAACTATACCGTCGGCAGTGCATGCTTCAAGGACACAGAGGAAAAGGAAGCTTGTCACTATTTTCACTTTCGCTGTGCTTTAGTAGACGATGGCGATAGACGGAAGTTTGCTCACACTCACGTCAGTCGACTTGTCGATGATGCCACTGAACTTGCTGCGTTTAATGTCCACAGCAAGGTCATTCATGAATTGCAGGTAGAGCACAATCTTCAACAAAGAAGCACACTTGGTACGTTTCATACGGTAGTTCCTTGCTGTCCAAAAAACGACTTTGTGATCACACCGGACAAATGGTCAGCACTCGCAATGCTGCAATGTTCAGCAATGAAAAGTGCTACTGTACCTTCAGCCACGTTTGATGAAGAGGTCGCCATCCTCGTAAAGGTGATCTGTGTCTGCGTCGCTGTCGTGGATGCCGCGGCGGCTTTGTGTTTCTCTGTGAATCGGTGCTTTCAGAGATCAAAGTACTTGGTTTCAAGTTCACATCTGCAATATCTGCACTCAGCAACTTTAGTTCCATCCTAATTTGTCTCGCAAACCAGCCACTTGCATAGGATTGGATCCTTGAGCCATTCATCTCTGAATTAGGGACTATACTTGACTTTCGGCATTTTTGCATTGAAAAATTGAGTGCCATGAGGTCAGAGATGACAGAAAACTACCAAGATACCGCAGGAAAAGGGGGGGGGGGGGGGTGGCAAGTGCCGAAGCGCACCTTCAAGCTCGCGTAGCGTTCGACATATCCGAAGGCAGGCAAAAATACCGTTTGATATACCATATTTACTTGCATAATCCTCGCACTTTTTTGGCGGAAAACGAATGCAAAGCTGGGGGGTGCGAGAATTACGCGGGCAAAACTTTCCACAAAATACATACAAAGCGAAAAAGAAAACGAAGTGGCCACAAATCGGGATTCTGACACCAGAAACTAACAGCAAGCTTTGAGAAGTACTAATAAAATTTACCTCAACAATAAAAGCAGAGGTTCAACACAAGGCAAGATTTATTTTAGACACAAAAAGTGCAAGCAAATAGTTGAGAATTAGAATACTATACGCAAAGCTTGTGGGCGTTGCAGGCGTAGGTAGCGTTCGTCGCTCAACAGGAGCCCTCAAAAGGTAAGCGTAGGATGTCAATATTGGGCTGACGGCTATTTAACAGAATCGTCCGCAGTTTCCTTCTGAAGAAATAAAGTTTACCATCAATCCCAGTCTTAAGCACACGGCAGGCACAACGCGTCTTGGTGGCTTTCAGCTGCCGTCACCAGTAGCGAACACAAAACTCGTGGACTCTGAAGGGCCTACCGGCGGCCCTGTAGTTGTTTAGTGCATGATCAATCACTTTCAACTTGAAGTAGCCGTGTAGCTTCAGTATCGCCCCACAACGTGACAAGATTACCGACACACAACATACAAAACACGCCGTAACGCGCACTTGCCACTTTGGCGTGGCTTGGATTGAATTTTCGTGCAGTTATAGTACGCTTGATGCTTAAGAGATGGCACCATATGACATGCGCTATCATCGTCAACGGCTGGAACGAGCAGACAACATTATTGCGGCAATTTCGGGGATGGATAATTACTCGAGTAAAAAAAAAAAATCTTATTTTATTGGTGAGAACTATTCGATATGAGAACTATTCGAGTGCGAGGATTACACGAATAAATACGGTAAACATACGAATTTCTGTACTTCTACAAAGGAATTTCAAGGGGATAACTTGAGAGTTCAATATACTTGAAAATTTGATATATGTGGGTTCGATATAACCGTGTTTGACTCTAATTCACGAGTGAGCTGAGCCACTTCCACGTTTTGTTGACCTAGAGCCCACAAGGGATGCCCTCTTCCAGCGTCTGTTCTGTTTGTTTCGTGGAAGCAGAATCTCAGAGAGAGCCACTAAACCTCGAAGGCTGTGCTTTAGCTACATGAAGGCGCTCAAAACTCTGTACGAATGCCCCTTGTTGTGGCACCAAAAACAATAAAAAAAAATCACAGCACATCCAAGGAGTGAATGACGATGAGTGGGGTGAAACTTCGGAGGGTTTTATCGATATACTGTGAATCGTCCGTCAGTTTGCACCTGGTGAGTGAGTCATCAAACTAGGCGGTACGGCCCACGGCGAGCTAGGAGAGACAGACCCACGGCTTTAGGCTTCGACTCTGAAGAGATTCTGCATTTTTTGTACTGCACGACGGATAACCTTGCTAACCATCCCAAAATTTAAGAGGTGTTGCTAGCATGAGGGTCATTTTCAAATGTATCTTTTCCTTAACAAAGTTCTGGGTGCGGCGCAGTGACATGGATGCGACTATTACACAAGCATACATAGAACTATGTCATATATTCAATGGCGAATTATAACGCAAGCCACTGACTATTTCATCTAAATCATGCGCCTTGCTTTTGCAAACGGCTCTCAGGCAATAATGATAATAAAAATTCAAATGGCAGCAACAGGCTTTAATTACAATTTTGCTTCGGTGTATTGCCAAGTTATCAATCTAAGCAGCACCAATACCAGAGATCCCATGCAACAGCGCTGAAAGTTGAAGCTAGGGCCGACGGAACATCTGGAAACCCGATAAAATAGTACTAGCCCCGTTTTTCTTCCACAAAGAAATGTGAAAGCTAAGTCTTACAATTAACGTCTTTTGTTCTTGTTAGACCTACTCGTGTCACCTGCTGGATGCTGCAATGCTGTCACTGACATTCCCTAGGGTCGTTCTTAGTTAATCTGCTGGTATTGGTCTGTGGCACTTGCAAAGCAGTTAAACACCAGGCAGTAGTGACGATATAACATAATATCTAGAGCTTCACATCCCAAAACATATGATTACAAGGGATGCTGTGCCAGAAACTTCAAAAATTTCGACCCTTGGTGTTCTTTGATGTGCCTAACATTAACGGTACACAAGCCTCTAGTTTCGCCTTCATCACAACTGCCTGCCGTGGCCAGGGCTGAAAGCGCGACCTTCGCATGAATATCCAAGCGCTGGAACTGCTACACCACCTCGGCGGACATTAGTGAGGGTAAGTACCATACGTTTCTTTGCACAAGCACCACTAGAGACTTGAGAAATCTCTGCAAGTTGCATTGCCGAGAAACAGTCTGTTAAAACTGCAAGCAAGAAAATTTGGTATGAAATGTGATTTCCCAGAAATACTATCACCTAATTGTAAAGCCACACTAATGACAAATCTTTTATGTCCTATTTTGCTTCATGGTGCATGCACTTGCGAACTCTGTATCGAATGAATTTATGGACTGTGACACAATGTTATGAGGACGGCACGGAAAAAATCAAGTAGTCACACAATGTAGGCATACCAGGTTTCGCAAACAATTTCTGCTACTGATCTATGCTCTATGCATGTCTGCAATGCCCAAACTCTGACTGCTTGCTACGAACTATACATCAAGAATTCTTACCTTCGTCTCAGATCCCTTGAGAGCATGAGCAAATTAAAAAAAGATGTTTTTGCACTCAAGCAGTGTTCATACATTATTGCAAGTTAAAAAAAAAATTTGCCAAAAGAGCAGGTTTCGAACAGAACTCTTCGACTTGCAAGCCTTTTTTCTCCTAAAATGTGAAGCATAACTCAAATTGCGACAGTGACAAAGATGGCTATGAGACAAGTATGTCCATCCCAAAACATACATCACTTAACGAATCTGGAACTAGCCTAACTTTTGAATTACATCAACTTTGTCGCCACATGTCTAACAATAATAAGCTTACGCTAGTTTACGTAGCCCATAACATCTTGCAACCTAAGGCCTTAAATTAAAAGGGTGCTTTCATATCGAACAGTTAAAACAACGTATAAAAAAGCAATAAAAGAAACCTTCAAGTAAACTCTAATAGCATAAACTGACCTGTGACGTTAAATTTCACATCAAGGAAAGAAAAAAAAGAGCAACAAATATGTAAAAGAAGCTAACGGTCAAAGACAAGGTAATGCTCGAGCCATCACCTTCTGAGAATTCAGTACGAAAAAAAAAATTCAAGTGCAAAGCTACGCTATATGAGGAACCTACTTTGCAGCATTGTCTCCAGAGACTTCAGTTGTGACAACATAAGCCAATGTCTGCTGAGAGCTGTGGGCACAGCAGGGCCTGCAAGACAAACGCGTCCATTAAATACACAACGTTATACATGAAGAGATTCACTTCTACTGTTCCGCTATGATACAATCAAGTGAGAAAAAAAAATGAGATGACCGAGTTGTCTTAGGCACAAATTTTTTCTTGCAAGGGGTATGGCAGTAAAAAGTTAGCTGCTCCAGGTGGATAGAGCCATGACAGCGCAGGAGAGAACTGGGACATGCTCTAAATAGCTAAACTACCCTTTGCAGTCGAGTTGAAAGATTCCCCACCACTCCAAGAAAAAAGAAGCAAACTTCTGGAGAAGTTTTAAACACCTTGAAGTTCAACAAGTCACTAACTGCTCCAGTATTTAACCGATGTAGCTAGTTACAGAATGTTTGACCGTAACTTACAATGCTGACAAAGGGTGCTTTAGCATAGCGAAACAAATTTGATTCTACAGCTCCCTTGAGATTCAAGACCTTTTGAAACAATAACATTTCTAAGTTCCAGTCCCCCAAACAACGTAGAAAATATGATACAAACAATCCAAATAATACAAACGAAATCTTAGTTGAGCGTAAGTAAGGTTACTCAAAGTGCTACTAACCAGAAAGCCTTTTCACTATGTTCTTTGGTGTTGCGCCAGACCTGCACACCCACACGCATCTGAAACGGAGTTGGAAATTATCATCATCCTCTTACCTCCTTACAGGCAGTAAGAAGAAGCGCAGAAGATAAAATATCTAAACAAGTGAACCCTGCCATCACAGCATATTAAAAGCA